>WNWK01009974.1:0-73072 GCA_009830355.1 Cherax destructor | reverse complement strand
TACTAAAAACACAGGATGATGTTCATTTCATCACAGGTGATGATGTCTCTAATGTACTAGTACACGGGTGATGATCATCTCTAGTGTACTAGTACACAGTGATGATCTCTCTGTGTACTAGTACACAGGTGATATCTCTAGTGTACTAGTACACAGGTGATGATCGTCTCTAGTGTACTAGTACACAGTGTGATCATCTCTAGTGTACTAGTACACAGGTGATGATCGTCTCTGTACTAGTACACAGGTGACTGACGCACTGTTCTCTAGTGTACTAGTACACAGGTGATGATCTCTCTAGTGTACTAGTACACAGGTGATGATCATCTAGTGTACTAGTACACAGGTGATGATCATCTAGTGTACTAGTACACAGGTGATGATCATCTAGTGTACTAGTACACAGGTGATGATCATCTAGTGTACTAGTACACAGGTGATGATCGTCTCTAGTGTACCAGTATACAGGTGATGACTGTTTCTAGTGTCATACAAGTGATGACATCTCAGTGATGATCAAGTGACTCTAGTGCTATTAGTTCACAGGTGATGACCGTTTTAGTGTACTCACCTATTTGTACTCACCTATTTGAGGTTGCAGGGGTCGAGTCATAGCTCCTGGCCCTGCCTCTTCACTGATTGCTACTAGGTCCTCTCTCTCCTTGCTCCATGAGCTTTATCAAACCTTTTCTTAAAACTATGTATAGATCCTGCCTCCACTACGTCGCTTTCTAGGGTATTCCACTTCCTGACAACTCTATGACTGAAGAAATACTTCCTAACATTCCTTTGACTCATAGGAGTCTTAAACTTCCAATTGTGACCCCTTGTTTCTGTGTCCCCTCTCTGGAACATTTTGTCTCTGTCCACCTTATCTATTCCTCGCAGTATTTTATATGTCGTTATCATGTCTCCCCTAACCCTCCTGTCCTCTAGTGTCGTCAGGCCGATTTCCCTTAACCTTTCTTCGTAGGACAATCCCCTTAGCTCTGGGACTAGTCTTGTTGCAAACCTCTGCACTTTCTCTAATTTCTTGACGTGCTTGACCAGGTGTGGGTTCCAAACTGGTGCTGCATACTCCAGTATGGGCCTGAAGTATATGGTGTACAGGTGATGACCGTTTCTAGTGTACCAGTACACAGGTGATCACCGTCTACAGCGTTCTAGTACACAGGTGATGACTGTACATGGAATTTTTCCCTCCTTCAGGTACACCACCTGCCAATATTATTGACCTCAGTTCAAGTGTTTGGGTCCCCTACAACTATGACCAATCAGGTCCACACTCTGTATCATGGTAGTGACACTGCCTGTGACCAATCAGGTCCACACTGTGTATCATGATAGTGACACTGCCTGTGACCAATCAGGTCCACAGTGCATCATGGTAGTGACACTGCCTGTGACCAATCAGGTCCACAGTGTATCATGGTATTGACACTGCCTGTGACCAATCAGGTCCACACTGTGTATCATGGTAGTAACACTGCCTGTGACCAAACATTACCACACTGTGTATCATGGAAGTGACACTGCCTGTGACCAAACATTTCCACACTGTGTATCATGGTAGTGACACTGCCTGTGACCAATCAGGTCCACACTGTGTATCATGGTAGTGACACTGCCTGTGACCAAACATTTCCACACTGTGTATCATGGAATTGACACTGCCTATGACTCGCCTAGGACTATCGAATATAGTCAAATAATGTGACTTGATTTCCATGTTTCCTTGAGCATTACACTTTGAAACAATTGTAATACAGTGAGCCCCTGGTTCTCGTCGGTAATCCGTCCCAGAGGGCCCGTCGACCACCGGTTTGGTCGAACTCCGATTCTATTTTCCCCATAAGAAATAATGGAAATAAAATTAATCCGTTCCAGACATCCAAAAGTATTAAAATAAAATATTTTTTAGAACTTTTTGACATTAAATTAAACACAATTTTATAAAAAATTAAGAAATAAATAGTACAATAACATGTCACTTACATTTATTGAAGAGTTGTTGATGTGTGGAAGACAGGAGGAGGGGAGAAGGTGGAGTAGTATGCTAGTGTTTGGAAGGGGAATCCCCTTCCATTAACACTGCAGGTACCAAGTTCTTTTCTGGGGTTACTTCCCTTTTTCTTTTAATGCCACTAGGACCAGGTTGAGAGTCACTGGACCCCTCTCTCACCAAAAATCTGTCCAGGGAGCTCTGTGTCTGGCGGTTCTTTAAAACGTCCCTAAAATGTGACAAGACATTGTCGTTCAACATGTCGCATATACGGCGTGCAATACAGTGGACCCTCGGTTAACAAATACCCCGGAAATCGTGCAATTATGTAAGTATAATTTTGTAAGTTCTTGTGGAAGTGTATTTTTGGGGGTCTGAAATAGACTAACCTACGTGAAATTTTTCCTTAAGGGAGTAAATTCGTTAGGTAATGGCACTTGAGCAGACTTCAGGAGTGACGTTTTTACGAAACTCGAGGGTCCACTGTATCTTGGTTAGAGTGATAATCATACATAAATGTTTGCACATTAGTCCATTGGGCACAAATCTCCTTAATTTTTGAAGAAGGCACCTTCTTCCTTCTCGGTTCCACCTCCTCCTCCTCTGGACCATTTTCCTGAACTGTGGTCTGTTGTTGCTGTTGAAGCTCTTGCAAATCTTCAGTGGTTAGCTCTTCATTGTGCTCCTCCACCAACTGTTCCACATCCTCACCACTCACCTCCAACCCCATGGACTTGCCCAGTTCCACAATTTCTTGCACAACAGGCTCAGGGTTCTGAGGCTCAGCCCCAAAACCTTCAAAATCTAGGACACAGTCTGGCCACATTTTTCTCCAGGCAGAGTTCAAAGTCCTGGTAGTCACTCCCTCCCAAGCCTTACCTATAAGCTTTACACAATGCAGGATATGGAAATGATCTTTCCAAAACTCTTTTAGGGTCATATCCATGTCTGTGGTCACATCAAAGCACTTTTGAAACATTGCTTTGGTGTAGAGTTTTTTAAAGTTGCAAATGACCTGCTGGTCCAAGGGCTGGAGGAGAGGAGTGGTATTAGGGGGCAAAAACTTCACTTTGATGAACTCACAGCCCTGCACAATTTCCTCTGCCAAGTCTGGAGGATGACCAGGAGCATTGTCCATTATCAGGAGGCACTTAAGTGGCAAATTATTTTCCTCAAGATATTTCTTCACACTGGGGCCAAACACGTTTTTGAACCAATCAAGGAAAATTTCCCTAGTGACCCATACCTTTTTGTTAGACTTCCACATCACACACAAATTAGACTTGGTGATTCCGCATCTGCCAAACACTCGGGGATTTTCAGAATGATACACCAGTAAAGGCTTCACTTTGCAATCACCACTGGCATTAGCACACATCATGAGAGTTAGCCTGTCTTTCATAGGCTTATGTCCTGGCTGTGCCTTTCCCTCCTTTGTAATGTAGGTCCTGTTTGGCATTTTCTTCCAAAACAGGCCTGTTTCATCACAATTGAACACTTGTTGGGGTTGGAATTGTTCAGCCTCTATGTACCCCTGGAATTCTTGAACATATTTTTCAGCAGCACTTTTGTCAGAACTGGCAGCCTCACCATACCTCACAACACTATGTATGCCACTTCGCTTCTTAAATCTGTCAAACAAGCCTTTGCTGGCTTTAAATTCGTTCACTTCAGCACTTGTTGCAGGCATTTTCTTGACGAGATCATCATGCAACTGCCTTGCTTTTTCACATATTATTGCCTGCGTAACACTATCTCCTGCTAACTGTTTCTCGTTGATCCACACCAACAACAAAGTTTCCACTTGTTCCAGCACTTGAGATCTCTGTTTTGTGACCATACTTGCACCTTTTGCAACAACAGCATCCTTGATATCCTTTCTCTTGGCCAAAATGGAAGAGATGGTTGAATGGGATTTGCCATAGAGCCTGGCCAGCTCAGTGACACACACTCCACTTTCATATTTTGATATCATCTCCTTCTTCAATTCTACCGTATTTCTGACATTCTTTACCACAGGCTTGGCACTACGAGCTTTCTTGGGGCCCATGGTGGCTTATTTAGCAGTTGCAAGCACTAAAAACACTGGAATAATGACAATATATATGGTATGAATGCGTGGGTGGTGCGGGGGTAGTGGTCGCTCGCTTGTAAACAATAACACACTGAGTGCCTGGGCGCCCAGCTGGGCCACGGCCCTACGCGTCCGGGACGGATAGCCAACTCGCCCAACTCCGAGTGACTGCCTAATACCGAGCCAAAAATATTGTAAAAAACCCGTTGAACACCGATTTGGCTGAGCTCCGACGCCGTCGAGCACCAGGAGTTCACTGTACTACAAGTTTTTTTTTTTTTTTTTTTTTTGCAAATAAGTTTTATATTGGTCAGGAAGGTACACACATGTCATGGACAAAGAGATTACATTGTTTATATGATCTAGGATGTTGCCTCAAACCTAAATATATACCATAATAAATAAATAACCTAGGATAACCTAATATAGTCAAACAATGATTTATTTTCATGTTTCGAGAAGTAATACACCTTGAAACAATTGTAACATGATACGTAGTGTTAGAAGACCAAAGTAGTAAATTTTATTTTCACCAATTTATAATGTGTTCTATGTGGAGCAATGTTGGGCTAAGTATTTGCCCATGTTTGAAGTACTACAACACCATTGTTGTATAATGACGTATTACAGTGTCTCATTGTTGTATTATGACACATTACAGTGTCTCATTGTTGTATTATGATACATTACAGTGTCTCATTGTTGTATTATGACACATTACAGTGTCTCATTATTATATTATGACATTACAGTGTCTCATTGTTGTATTATGACACATTACAGTGTCTCATTGTTGTTTTTTGACACATTACAGTGTCTCATTGTTGTTTTTTGACACATTACAGTGTCTCATTGTTGTTTTATGACACATTACAGTGTCTCATTGTTGCTTTATGACACATTACAGTGTCTCATTGTTGTATTATAATATAACTAAAAAGAAGCTTTTATTTATAAAGTGTTTGAAGCGCTGTTATGAGGTACAGTGGACCTTCAGTAATAGGTACGCTGCATGCATGAAAATTGGTGCTTTATTCAGACTAATGTTAATTAAAGTGAAAAACATGTGGGAAAAAATAGTTAACATTCTTTTGACCTCAAAAAAAAAAGTGTCAAAAATGGCATTATCTTGTCGTAAATTCTGGTGTCCTTTGCTTGTTGATATGCAAATTTGTGTAGAGTTAATGTAGTGTAAGCACCCCTCTGGCAAGACAGTGATAATAATAATAACAATAATTTTTATTTCATCGCAATTTTACATAGAGATTTACATAGAAGTGCAAGGAGAGCCACTGACATGCCAGGGCATAACAGGCAGCTTAATCTAAAAACTTATGGACTATGTACATAATATTTGATAGATTGATGGGAATTTGATTTGCTTCAACATTGGGCAGATTACAATATGATGATGTTTCATTTGGCAAATTATAATATGGTGACACTACATTGCAGCAAGTGTTTAGTAAAAATTGAAATTATTTTTGGGAAAATGACATTGAGTATTTTTTTTAAAGTAATTTACAGAATGCATATTTAGTTTATGATGAGTAGGTAATATTACAATGTTATAATAGTACAAATTGAGATTATCTTGTAGGAAAAAAATACTGAGCATTTTTTAAAGTAATATTATTGTACATAATAATAAAAATGGAATTATCTTATAGGAAAAATAACAATGAGTATTTTTTGAGTATGAGTATTTAGGTAAGGGTGAGTAGGTGGTTTTTGAGTAGAGTCTTAAAATGATTCTCAGACAAGGTTATTTTTGTATTTTCTGGTAATGAGTTCCAGAATCTGGGGCCCTTTATGTGCATTGAATTTTTACATAGGTTGCTATGGACGTGGGGTACATCAAAATGTGATCTGTTTCTTGTGTTATGGAGTGAATGATGATGAAAGTTTTTCTTTGTCGGGCCACCCTGCCTGATGGGGAACGGCCTATGTGTTAATAAAAAAAAAAACATATGGCAGCCAGTATCATCTACCACAACCATCATCACCTTCCACCTAATCCTGCTGTTAATATGTCAATATTGATAAAAGTGAGTACATTTCTTTAGCAAACTGTACCAAACACACAAACTCATTGCACTAATACCAAACAAGCATATTGTGTACTATAAATGAAGGCACTGTATTTTAGAATGTAATAACCAGGAAAAATGCAGTTATATTGTGACAGAATTGTTGTTCTTGTGGGTTTGAGAGCCATCACAGCTTCTACAGTATTGAGGCTTCTCCTAGTGGTGTTGTGGGCTGATATGTCAGCTGTTGTGACCCTCAGAAGTTCGAACAAAAATGTTATTCGTGGCTGTGCCACCATGGTCATTCCTACACTATGCAGCTTTCTTGTTAAATACAGTAGATCCTCATATTACACGGTAGTTACGTTCCTGAAAATGCTGTGTTAGATTAATCCGTGTTATATAAACTGAAGAACTTGTGGGAAAAAATAGGACTACATAACCCCTCCCCCAAAAAAACGAACAGCTCTTTTTTTTTTTTTTTAGACATTCAGATCTTACAAAAATAAAAATATAATGTTTTTGTTGCTTAACCCTTTCAGGGTCCAAAGCCATTTTTGGAAGGGGTGCACCAGTGTCCAAGAATTTAAAAAAAAAATTGCTTATTTTTTCTTATGAAATGGTAGAGAATCTTTTTCTGAAGGTAATAAAACAAAAAGTACGAAATTTGATTGAAAATTGACAAAATTATGCTCTTGCGAATTTTGATGTGTCAGCGATATTTACGCATCAGCAATTTTGCCGACTTTGACTCCCATTTTAGGCCAATTACATTATTCCAGTCGACCAAATTCTTAGTTATTTCACTAGTATTACTTCTATTCTATCGATTGAGCACAAGAAATCGCCCAATCAACTGTTTCAACTACAAAATAAAGTGATTGGAAATTTGTAATTTAGCCAATTTAACTCAAAGTTCAAAATATTCCAATTTCAAAATAGGGTGAAGAATAAACAATGCAGGCATTCCTGGCACTAAACTAACATCTCTGTTCATTACTTACGTTTTCAGTCTTTACAAATGAATTCCATTTTTATTTTTTATTCACATAATGAATTTTTATTGAAACCAAAAAATGGAAGATTTACTGTTATGCAATATTGTAATAATTGTACAAATAAAGTCACCACTTTTGTGAACGTATATTAGACCCACCAGCTGGCGCGTATTAGACGTGTGAGGTCATTTGTTTACTCTTCAACATCAGCAAAAAATTAACATTTCTGCTATTTTGAGCTCAGTTTCAAGCCATTTGCATTACTAAAAACAATTTAAATCATCTCTATATCTGTAATATATCTTCCATTCTATCAAATGAGACCAAGAAATCGCAAATACAACTATAAAAATTATACGAAAAAACACTGCAAAGTCGCTGTTTTAATCGAAAATTACTGTTTCAGTTTTTTTTTCTCATTATGCACTGTGTGCTGCAGGATTTGTTTTATGTGGTGCACACTTACCATATAGATGTATTCTCTCATATCTAGGCCCAAATTTATCGCTCAAATCTTATCTGAGTGAGCTGAGCTCATGACGTAGACCTACGGTTTGGACCCAGAACTCAAAGCCGTAGAACTACGGCACGGACCCTGAAAGGGTTAAGACTACAAATGCAACAGAAATATTATTATTTACCTTAAATTGTGGTTGCTGGTGTATGTCAATGATTGTGAAGAGAGTGGAGATGCATGGTGTGGCCCTACTGAGCTGAGGTGGATGGTTGTTTGTTGTCAGTAGAAGTGGATGATTGAAGTTCTGGTACTAAAGTCGATGGTTGTATTGGAGTGTGCGTAAATTCTGTAATGGATCTCTGGTTTCTTTTACCCTGCAGTACATTATACATTATTCCAGAAGCTTGGTACTGCTAGGTTGGAGTCAAAGAATCCATTGATGCAATTAGTTTTTTATCACTTTTCTTGTGTAGTTACATTTGAATGACTTAATAACTCCCCAAGCCAGTGGTTGTATTAAAAATGTTGTATTTGGAGGTAAAAATACAACTTTTACATGTGGGGTCACATCCAGCAAGGCTTCTGGATGAATACGGGAAATATCAAGAATGAAGAGAGCCTTGAATGCAAGGTTCTTGCTGTGCTGGAATAAAGTGATGCTTAACCCTTTGACTGTCGCAATCCCTAATCCTGAGGTGTCTCCTGTTGTCGCAGAATTTTCGAATTTTTTTTTATATTTTCTTATGAAATGATAGAGAACCTTTTCCCAATGGTAATGACACCAAAAATATGAAATTTGATGGAAAACTTACGGAATTACGCTCTCGCGAAGTTAGTGATCTCGGCGATATATACGCATCAGCAATTTCGCTGACTTTGAGCCCTATTTTCGGCCAATTTCATTGTTCCAGTCGACCAAACTCATAGCTATTTCTTTACAACTCCATTGGTTCTATCGATTGAGTACAAGAAACCACCAATTTACCGATTTCAACTACCCAATAAAGTGGTCAGAAATTGGCAATTTGGCCAATTTCATGCAAAATAAAAAAGTTGTCAATTTCAAAATAGGGTCCAGAATAAACAGTGCAGACATTCCTGGCACTAAAATAAGATGTTATCTGTTCATTAGTCACGTCTTTATGCCCCTCTTATATTACTCTTGCTTTCTATTTTGAATTTTAGTTCACACAAAAAATAGAAGATTTACCGTTATGGAAACTATTGCATTATTGTAAAAATGATATAAATAATATCAGTGCACTTGTAAAAGAATATTAGACTCACCAGTTGATGTGTATTGGATGCGTGGCATGATTTGTGTACTCCTGAACATTGGCAAAAATCGAACATTTCCCCTACTTTGTGCTCAATTTCAAGGTTGTTTTCATCATGAAACTAATCAACAGCATCATTATTTCTGTAGTATGTTTTCCATTCTATCAGATGAGACCATTTAAAAGAGAATTAAAGTCAGCATTTAATCCAAGAACACGGTCGGAGTTTTTTTTTTCTCGTGCACTGGGTGCTGCAGGATTTTTTTTATACAGTGCACACTGACCACACAGACCCATTCTCTCATATGTGGGCCTACCAGCTTTCTCCCGCTTGATTTGAAGCCGCTAGAATTTTTGAGTATACAGTAGACCCTCATTTAGCACGACTTTATGTTGCACGTTATTTTTTTTTTATTTTTATTAACACATCGGCCGATTCCCACCAAGGCAGGGTGGCCCGAAAAAGAAAAACTTTCATCATCATTCACTCCATCACTGTCTTGCCAGAGGGGTGCTTTACACTACAGTTATAAAACTGCAACATTAACACCCCTCCTTCAGAGTGCCGGCACTGTACTTCCCATCTCCAGAACTCAAGTCCGGCCTGCCGGTTTCCTGAATCCTTCATAAATGTTACTTTGCTCACACTCCAACAGCACGTCAAGTGTTAAAAACCATATGCCTCCATTCACTCCTATCAAATACGCTCACACATGCTTGCTGGAAGTCCAAGCCCTCGCACACAAAGCTTCCTTTACCCCTCCCTCCAACCTTTCCTAGGCCGACCCCTACCCGCCTTCCCTCCACTACAGATTTATACACTCGCGAAGTCACTCTGTCTCGTTCCATTCTCTCTACATGTCCAAACCACCTCAACAACCCTCCTCAGCTCTCTGAACAATCATTTTGGTAATCCCGCACCTCCTCCTAATTTCCAAACTCCGAATTCTCTGCATTATATTCACACCACACATTGATCTCAGACATGACATCTCCACTGCCTCCAGCCTTCTCCTCGTTGCAACATTCATCACCCATGCTTCACACCCATATAAGAGTGTTGGTATAACTATACTCTCATACATTCCCTCTTTACTTCCATGGACAAGGTTCTTTGTCTCCACAGACTCCGAAGTGCTCCACTCACCCTTTTCCCCTCATCAATTCTATGATTCACCTCATCCTTCATAGACCCATCCGCCGACATGTCCACTCCCAAATATCTGAATACATTCACCTCCTCCATACTCTCTCCCTCCAATCTGATATCAATCTTTGTCACCTATTCTTTTTGTTATCCTCATCACCTTACTCTTTCCTATATTCACTTTCAATTTTCTTCTTTTACACACCCTACCAAATTCATCCACCAACCTCTGCAACTTCTCTTCAGAATCTCCCAAAAGCACAGTGTCATCAGCAAAAAGCAACTGTGACAACTCCCACTTTGTATTTGCTTCTTTATCTTTTAGCCCAACACCTCTTGCCAAGACCCTCGCATTCACTTCTCTTACAACCCCATCTATAAATATATTGAACAACCACGGTGACATCACACATCCTTGTCTAAGGCCCACTTTTACTGGGAAATAGTCCCTTCCCTCCTACACACTCTAACCTGAGCCTCACTATCCTCATAAAAACTCTTCACTGCTTTCAGCAACCTTCCTCCTATTCCATACACCTGCAACATCTGCCACATTGCCCCCCTATCTACCCTATCATACGCCTTTTCCAAATCCATAAATGCCACAAAAACATCTTTACCCTTATCCAAATACTGTTCACCTATATGTTTCACTGTAAACACTTGGTCTACACACCCCTACCTTTCCTAAAGCCCCCTTGTTCATCTGCTATCCTGCTTTCTGTCTTATTCTTAATTCTTTCAATAATAACTCTACCATACACTTTACCAGGTACACTCAACAGACTTATTCCCCTATAATTTTTGCACTCTTTTGTCCCCTTTGCCTTTATACAAAGGAACAATACACGCTCTCTGCCAATCCCTAGGTACCTTACCCTCTTCCATACATTTATTAAATAATAGCACCAACCACTCCAAAACTATATCCCCACCTGCTTTTAACATTTCTATCTTTATCCCATCAATCCCAGCTGCCTTACCCCCTTTCATTCTACCCACTGCCTCACGAACTTCCCCTACACCCACAACTGGCTCTTCCACACTCCTACAAGATGTTATTCCTCCTTGCCCTACACACGAAATCACAGCTTCCCTGTCTTCATCAACATTTAACAACTCCTCAAAATATTCTCTCCATCTTCCCGATACCTCTAACTCTCCATTTAATAACTCTCCTCTCCTATTTTTAACTGTCAAATCCATTTGTTCTCTAGGCTTCCTCAACTTATTAATCTCATTCCAAAACTTTTCTTATTTTCAAGAAAATTTGCTGATAACATCTCACCCACTCTCTCATCTGCTCTCTTTTACATTGCTTCACCACTCTTTTAACCTCTCATTTTCTCTCCATATAATCTTCCCTCCTTGCATCACTTCTACTTTGTAAAAACCTCTCATATGCTAACTTTTCTCCCTTACTACTCTCTTTACATCATCATTCCACCAATCGCTCCTCTTCCCTCCGCACCCACTCGCCTGTAACCACAAACTTCTGCTGAACACTCTAACACTACATTTTTAAATCTACCCCATACATTTTCGACCCCATTGCCTACACTCTCACTAGCCCATCTATCCTCCAATAGTTGTTTATATCTTACCCTAACTGCCTCCTCTTTTAGTTTATAAACCTTCACCTCTCTCTTACTTACTGATTCTATTTTCCTTGTATCCCATCTACCTTTTACTCCACTGTAGCTATAACTAAAAGTGATCTGATATATCTGTGGCCCCTCTATAAACATGTACATCCTGAAGTCTACTCAACAGTCTTTTATCTACCAATACATAGTCCAACAAACTACTGTCATTACGCCCTACATCATATCTTGTATACTTATTTATCCTCTTTTTCTTAAAATATGTATTACCTATAACTAAACCCCTTTCTATACAAAGTTCAATCAAAGGGCTCCCATTTTCATTTACACCTGGCACCCCAAACTTACCTACTACACCCTCTCTGCATGTTTCTCCCACTTTAGCATTTAGGTCCCCTACCACAATTACTCTCTCATTTGGTTCAAAAGTTCCTATACATTCGCTTAACATCTCCCAAAATCTCTCTCTCCTCTACACTCCTCTCCTCTCCAGGTGCATACACGCTTATTATGACCCACTTTTCGCATCCGACCCTTATTTTAATCCACATAATCCTTGAATTTACACATTCATATTCCCTCTTTTCCTTCCATAACTGATCCTTCAACATTATTGCTACCCTTTCTTAGCTCTAACTCTCTCAGATACTCCTGACTTAATCCCATTTATTTCTCCCAACTGAAACTCGCCTACCCCTTCAGCTTTGTTTCGCTTAGGGCCAGGACATCCAACTTCTTTTCATTCATAACATCGGCAATCATCTCTTTCTTATCATCCGCACTACATCCACGCACATTCAGACAACCCAGTTTTATAAAGTTTTTCTTCTTCTCGTTTTTAGTAGATTTGTACAGGAGAAGGGGTTACTAGCCCATTGCTCCCGGCATCTTAGTCGCCTCATACGACACGCATTGCTTACGGAGGAAAGACTCTTTTCCACTTCCCCATGGACAATAGAGAAAATAAAAAGAACAAGAGCTATTAAGAAAAAGAAGAAAAACCTAGATGTGTGTATGTATATATATGCATGTGTATGCCAGTGTAGTGTGACCTAAAGTGTAAGTAGAAGTAGCTAGATATACCTGTTATCCAGCGTGTTTATGAGACAGAAAAAAAAGACACCAGCAATCCTACCATCATGTAAAACAGTTTCGGGTTTCTTTTCACAGTCACCTGGCAGGACGGTAGTACCTCCCTGGGTGGTTGCTGTCTACCAACCTACTACCTACGTTATGGGTAATAATAATAATAATAATAGTTTATTTAGACATGGTACAATGATACATAGTTAGGTAGACATGATACATGATACATAGGTATAAATGAGATGTACATGCCAAAAGCCCCTAATATGCTGTGCATTGCGGGCATTCTTAGGACTATTTAATAGTAGACTACATGGTAAAAAATTATGGTTGATAAAAGAAAGGTGAAGAGAGTGGTGAGAGAGTGCAATTGAAGAGCGGATGAAAGAATGGGAGAGGCTCTCTCAAGAAATTTTGCTGAAAACAAGAAAAAATTTTGGAGTGAGATAAACAAGGTAAGAAAGCCTAGGGAACAAATGGATTTGTCAGTTAAAAACAGAGTAGGGGAGTTAGTAGATGGGGAACTGGAGGTATTGGGTAGATGGCGGGAATATTTTGAGGAACTTTTAAATGTCGATGAAAAAAGGGAGGCGGTAATTTCATGTACTGGCCAGGGAGGTACAACATCGTTTAGGAGTGAAGAAGAGCAGGGTGTGAGTGTGGGGAGGTGCGTGAGGCATTACGTAGAATGAAAGGGGTAAAGCAGCTGGAACTGGCGGGATCATGACAGAAATGTTAAAAGCAGGGGGATATAGTGCTGGAGTGGTTGGTATTTTTGTTTAATAAATGTATGAAAGAGGGAAGGTACCTAGGATTGGCAGAGAGCATGTATAGTTCCTTTATATAAAGGGAAGGGGGATAAAAGAGTGTAAAAATTATAGGGAATAAGTTTACTGAGTATACCAGGTAAAGTGTATGGCAGGGTTATTATTGAAAGAATTAGAGGTAAGACAGAGAGTAGGATTGCAGATGAGCAAGGAGGCTTTAGAGTGAGTAGGGGATGTGTAGATCAGGTGTTTACAGTGAAGCATATATGTGAACAGTATTTAGATAAAGGTAGAGAAGTTTTTATTGCATTTATGTATTTAGAAAAGGCATATGATAGTGGATAGGGAGCAATGTGGCAAATGTTGCAAGTGTATGGAATAGGTAGTAAGTTACTGAAGGCTGTAAAGAGTTTTTATGAGGATAGTGAGGCTCAGGTTAGGTGTGTAGAGAGAGGAAGATTACTTCCGGTAAAAGTAGGTCTTAGACAGGGATGTGTAATGTCACCATGGTTGTTTAATATATTTATAGATAGGGTTGTAAAAGAAGTAAACGCTAGGGTGTTGGGGAGAGGGGTAGGATTAAATTATGGAGAATTAAATGCAAAATGGGAGTTGACACAGTTACTTTTTGCTGATGATACTGTGCTTATGGGAGATTCTAAAGAAAAGTTGCAAAGGTTAGTGGACGAGTTTGGGAGAGTGTGTAAAGGTAGAAAGTTAAAAGTGAACATAGATAAGAGTAAGGTGATGAGGGTATCAAACGATTTAAATTAAGAAAAATTGGATATCACATTGGATAGAGGGATTATGGAAGAAGTAAATGTTTTCAGATATTTGGGAGTTGACGTGTCAGCGGATGGGTTTATGAAGGATGAGGTTAACCATAGAATTGATGAAGGAAAAAAGGTGAGTGGTGCATTGAGGTATCCGTGGAGGCAAAGAAGGGAATGTACGAAAGTATAGTGGTACCAACACTCTTATATGGGTGTGAAGCATGGGTTGCAAATGCTGCAGTGAGGAGGAAGCTGGAGGCAGTGGAGATGTCCTGTCTAAGGGCAATGTGTGTGTAAATATTATGCAGAAAATTCGGAATGTGGAAATTAGGAGAAGGTGTGGAGTTACTAAAAGTATTTGTCAGAGGGCTGAAGAGGGGTTGTTGAGGTGGTTTGGTCATTTAGAGAGAATGGATCAAAGTAGAATGACTTGGAGAGCGTATAAATCTGTAGGGAAGGAAGGCGGGTAGGGGTCGTCCTAGAAAAGGTTGGAGGGAAAGGGTAAAGGAGGTTTGTGGGCGAGGGCTTGGACTTCCAGCAAGCATGTGTGAGCGTGTTAGATAGGAGTGAATGGAGACGAATGGTTTTGGGACATGACGATCTGTTGGAGTGTGAGCAGGGTAACATTTTGTGAAGGGATTCAGGGAAACCAGTTGATTTAGTTGGACTTGAGTCCTGGAAATGGGAAGTACAATGCCTGCACTTTAAAGGAGGGGTCTGAGATAGTGACAGCTGGGAGGGACTATTCTCAGCTGTCGTATCTGAGCTCCTCTGCAAAGACAGTGATTATGTATGAGTGTGGTGAAAGTTGTTGAATGATGATGAAAGTATAATTGTGTATCTAAGTTATAAAGTTTGAATATAAGTTGAACATAATAATTTATTAATTGTAGCAATGCAACTAATTGAGTGAGATAACAATTAATTGCATTGCAGTTACAGTTTATGTGGTCATTATAATGTAAATGTTATAGAAACAGTTAGCTTAGTATGTATTATTCATAACAGGTTTTTACATTTAAGTGATTAATCAGGTTTTTACATTTAAGTAATTATTCTACTTTGTTGGGAATGTTTGATATTGAGCATTTAGGTTTGGGTGAGAAGGTGGTTTTTTAGCATCATTTTGAATTGTGGTACAGGCAGGGTTTCTTTGGCAATGACAGGTAATGAATTCCAAATTTTTGTGCCTTTTATATGCATTGCACGATTGAAGAATCGCGGCACATTTTTATCTAACACGATGTAAAATTGATATTACACTGTTCGCTGGAGTGGAAAAAATTTTGAGCGCACGATCGCCCGCGGTGAGTTAAACCATTGAGTCAGTGGGGGAGTCCTACCGCCACCCTAGCAACCCTCATCAACCTGCACCACCCTCCCAGCCTGCCCCTACCACCACCCCACCCCACCATCCCAGCATTCACACTTCACACACGTACAGCAGTCCCTCTAATCTGCTACAAGCTTGTGATTGTGAATTGTGTTTTGATCTTTTAATTACTCTACCTTGTATCTGCCAAGCAATAATGACACTCAGTAGGCATACCAGTGTTGCTCAAAGTGGCAAGAAAAGGTATAAGCTTTTAAGTCTTAGAATTAACGAAGAAAACAGAGATATTAGACAAGAGATAACCTGTGGCCGTAATGAAGTGTTACTTTGTACACATAAAAAGAGGTAAACATAAGTTTGAGTGACTGACTGACTTACTGAATGACTTACTGACTTGAATGAATAACTTACTTGACTGACTGAATGACTTGACTGACTGACTGAATGACTTGACTGACTGACTTACTGAATGACTTGACTGACTTACTAAATGACTTGACTAGCGGACTTAATCCTTTGACTGTTTCAGTCGTTTATATACGTCTTACGAGCCAATGTTTTGGACGTATTAATACGCCTAAATTCTAGTGGTCTCAAATCAAGCAGGAGAAAGTTGGTAGGCCCACATGTGAGAGAATGGGTCTGTGTGGTCAGTGTGCGCAGTATAAAAAAAAATCGGGCAGCTAGTGGTGCATTGTGGGAACGCCATTTCAGTAGTCCTTGTTCAGCATGCCTAGCGGTAAGAATTATCTGACTCCTTGGTACATCTGGGACTGTTCTCTTCCTCAATGATAGCTCTAACACAGATGGAAGTGTCTCTGAAGATAAATTTCATGGTTTTGAGGAGTTTGTGACCGAAAGCAATGCCCAAGATAATAGAAGGAAGGAAGGAAGAAAGAAAGGAAGGAATGAAGGAAGGTAGGTATGAAGGAAAGGAAGGAGGTTGTCTGGAAGAAGACATGGGTCTTCTTTTGTGTTGACAGGTTGACAGCAGTGTGGGGTGGTGAGTAATGGTATAATATGTCATTTTGACAGCTGCCTTACCCTGACTCAGCAAATTTAGATGTCCACAAACACACACAGCTTGGAGCTTTGAAGTGCTAATTGCAGTTGAGGGAAGGTGTCCAGTCATTATATATGTGTATATATATTATAGAACAATAGTAATAAACAATTTTTTTTATTGGTGGTTGGTGTAAACAAGTTTTGTAAACAATATAATAATACTAATGTTTGTGCAATTATTGTGTTGCATACAACGAGTGTATATATATACATTGCACCTTACTTTGGTCTCACAGGCCACATAAGTTATGTAAAAAAATAAAATAATGAAAAAAAACAAGAAACCTACAAAAGGAAGTAAACCAAAGTTTACCGGGTGAGCGGCATTCGCCGCTGTTGCCATACGTGGCTTATTTTTTGCCAACTTTGCACCTCTATATCTCGGTAAGTACTGATCACAAAATTTTTTTTTGGGGGGGGGGGATTTAACCCTTAAACTGTCCACACGTAGATATACGTTCACCTGCGTACTGCCCCGAATATTTTGAATTTTTTTTTTTTAAATGAAGATCGCATTTTTATAAACAGGATAGGCTAAAAAAAATTTTTAGAGCCAGTACTTACCGAGATATAAGCCCGCGAAGTTGGTGCTAAATGATGTGGTGTCGGCAACATGGTGCATTGCCGCTTGCAGAAACAATAAACATTTATCGTTTTTTTCATTTTTTTTCCATTTTCTGTTGTTTTCATGCTATGATAATAATGTTTTGATGCAGATCTTTTGATATCATTGCCAATTCTTGTTTAGACACAAATGTTTGGTACTGAATTAGTAATCATACTGTCACTAACAAACATGTTCACACTGATAAATGAATTTGTACACCTGATTCAATCACTTACTATTGTTTACATATACAGTGGTACCTCGACTTACGATGGTCCCCAAACTCACCCTTTTATGTAAGTTTATTTTTTTAAATGCTTTTGTAAGTGTAATTTTGGGGGTCTAAAAGGACTAGTCTATTTTACAACATTTCTTAAGGAGATAAATTCGTTTGGTAATGGCACTTGAACAGCATTCTGGAATGAAAAAATATCGTAAGTCGAGGTACCACTGTATATACAAGGTATTTACAGGTCCCATTTATGTTTCTAGAAGTCCACCACTGTATGATACTCCAAGAAGCATGGATTCATACAGAGTGCCACTCCACATTGCTGACACATGTATCGTGTGTCTTTTCACACTTGGGGTCGCTGTTTACTGTAAGCACACACAACACACTTTTTCTGAGAGTACTTCTTCTTTGGAGTAGATGGTAATGGTATCAGGCAGTGACAGTTAGGGATTATTCAGTTGGGCACTTCCCCTTCTGGTTGTGGAGTGACAGGTCGCTGTTGTGGAGTGACAGGTCGCTGTTGTGGGGTGACAGGTCGCTGTGGAGTGGCAGGTATAGGTGTGGTACCATACTTTCCCGCTATCTGCTTGATGACATTTAGGGTGAATTCCGCATATCGTTGTCGCTTCCCAGTCTTTATTTCGTACATGTTGAAGGCATTGAGCATTGCAATGTCAACAAGGTGGAAAACACTTTTATATACCACTTGCGACTCCTACGCACACAGTCAACAAAGCCTATCATCATGTCACACTTGTCGACTAGTCGCATATTGTTTGTATAGTCGATGACAACAGCTGGCTTTTCAATAGGTTCATTGTTGAGCCTGCTCAGTCTGTCTGTCTGTACCATCTCGTTTCTGTGGATGGTTGACAGCAATGTCACGTCCCGTTTGTCATGCCATGACAGTGCCATGATGTCATTGGCATGAAACGCCTGCACTACACTTCCTCCAGTGAACTTTGGCATGTGTTTTCTATTTCTTCTCACTGTTCCACATATATCAGTATTGTTCACACGTAGGAAATCAGCGAGCATAGGGCTTGTGTACCAGTTGTCTGTGAACAATGTATGACCCTTGCCAAGGTATGGCTGCATCATCTTGCGAAGAACATCACCGGAAATGCCCAACATGCGCCTGGTATCATCGAGTGTATTTTTACCTGTGTAGATAATGACATCCAACACAAGACCAGTCTCACAGTCACACATAACAAACAGTTTTATGCCAAAGCGATTACGTTTGCTTGGTATATATTGTTTGAATGACAGTCGTCCCTTGAACAGAACCAAGGACTCATCAACAACAATGTTCTTGAATGGATAAAAGTAGGCACTGAATTTTTGCTTGACATACATAAACAATTCCCGGATTTTGTAGAGGTCATTTCGGTTTGGTGTATTCCTGTCAAAAATGCAACATTCTTAGCAACAGAAGGAATCTGTTGCAGGGAAGGAGGTCACGAAAGACTGGAGTGCTAATGAAGCAGTCTGTGGACCAGTAGTTTGCTATATTGTTCTTATATGTATGTGGCATAAGCATGACAGTGCCAAGGAATAAATACATTTCAGCCACAGTTGTATCTTTCCACCTGCGCAGCCGTGACGATTCTGTAACATGTACATGGTCCTTTGTATACTGGTAGTACAGGTTGGTCTGGGTAACAATCAGGTTCATTATCGGCTCATCAAAGTATAGTTGAAAATAGTCTAACTCTGTAGACTCATCAGTGATGGGACAGTGTGGCATGATGCCACTTCCACTGCCATCAAAATTGAAAGGATGTGGCACGAATGGTGTATGTTCAGTCCAGTTTCATTCACAATCAGCTGACGCAGGGTGGGCCTGTGGCATGGGACGTGGGGGAGCAGGAGGAGGGACGGGAGTGGGGCCAGCACATGGTTGAGAGGGTGCCGCGTGGTCCTTTGTCTGTCCACACACCGCGCCATGTGGTCCAGGCATCGTGCCACCCACCACTTCTTCCTCCATCCCAGCATACTCTCCTTCATTATCACTATCACTGTCAGTGGCATGGGTTTTGGAACGTGACCTGCTAAGACCCTTGCCTCTGACTGCATATGGCACACTGCCTGAACGTAGGTTATGACGCCCAAAAGTACGTTTCACTGGGGAATAATGATAATCACTATCACTCGACGAATCGTCTATGGGCATAAAATCGATTTCATCATCGTCACATATCACTTTCACTATCGTCACCATAACACATGGAAAATGATAATTTCCTCTTGCGGAGTTGCCTTTGGGTAGCAACACTAGCAACCCCAGAGGTGCTGGGCTGAGGGTATGTGGCCACACTGGCCACACCAGATGTGCTGGGCTGAGGGTCTGGTATGGCCACACTGTCCACACTGGCCACACTGGTCACCCCAGAGGTGATGGACTGAGGGTCATCTGGGTTCTCATCAATAGTTTCACTAATTCCTTGATTATTAGTGGCTATATCACTGTCTAATCCACTAACCTCGCGTTCTGTTTCACTTTCCGGGAATAGTAGAGTGTTAATACGACGAGGCGTGAGTGAATCACGGGGGTTTGCCATGATGTTGACCCAAGATGGAGCTGAAACTAACTGGGGCTACCATGCGGTACCCTGGCGTCCCCGATTTTTTTCATACTGCGCACACTGAGTGCGCAGACCCATTCTCTCATGTCTAGGCGACTCAGGCCTATCGCGCTAAATTTGAACGAATGTAAAATAAAACGTAGATCTACGTTTGGGGCAGTACGCACGTGAACGTATATCTACGTGTGGACAGTTTAAGGGTTAAACAATCAGAAAAATAATCTTAACATTTTGAAAATTTTTTTTTTGTTTTTGTTTTTTTTCAAATATTTCCCGACATAGAATGACAGTTTCAGAGAGGGGCCTCCGACAGTCAAAGGGTTAAAGTTACACTCAGTACAACCATCGACTTCAGTTCCAGAACCTCTACCATCCACCACAGCCCAGTAGGGCCACAGCATAACTCTCCACTCTCTTCACAATCATCCACAAACACCAGCACCCACAATTTAAGGTAAATACTATTATTTCTGTTAATACATCACGACAATGAACTACAATTACATATTCACCTTCAGTTTTTGCAAGATCTGTTGGTCTAAAAAAAACTTGTTTGGCTTTTTGGGGACTCCCAGGAACGTAACCCTATTTTTCCCATAAGTTCTTCTAATTATCTAAGACGATTTTACCTAACACGATGTTTTCAGGAACCTAACTACCATACTAAATGAGGGTCTACTATACGTCTGAAACAGTGGCTCGTAAGACGTATATATATGACCAAAACAGTCAGAGGGTTAAACCAGTCAATAAATATTTCCTCTGTCATACATGCTGACTGGTTTGTCCTCCATATTACTGGTAAGGTGTTTTTATCTACACCTTTCAAAGCACTAGGATTCTTAGAGCGGTAAATAACCATGGGCTTACACTTGAAATCACCCGATGCATTACCGCAAAGGAGTAAAGTGAAGCGATCCTTTGCTGCCTTGAAGCTCGGTGCAGCCCCACGGAGACAATGGTCTCACCCACAGCCAGGCGGCAGCCTGAGGTAGGGAAATATCCCACAGGCAATGCTCCAAATGTTTTCCCCTCTCGCAAACCGAACCGTGTTAAGTTAATTTTACGAAGTGTTGTATAAAATTATGCCACAAATTTTAAATAGTGTAATAACCAAAACGTGCCAAATAAATCTGTGTAATATGAAGGCCTACTAATATTATCAGTCGCTAACACATCTGGAAATTATATAAATACCGCTAGGCTGAGGGACTGACAACTTCAAACAACTAATTCAAAACTCTAGGTTGATGGACCAATCACATCATCTTTATCTCCCCACCACTTCTGCTGTCTCTATTAGTCAACTCTATTCAGTAGGGTGGATTAACGATGTATAACACCACAGAAACATATAATTACAAGTGTCCCTCGCTTTAAGGCACTTTGCTTTAGATAAGGCACTTCGATACTACGTCGCTTTTCAATTATAATCACTTTTATTATTTTTGACACTTGTCTTGCTCTTAAGATGGTTTTCAGCAGTGACGCACACATCTGAATCAAGCGAGTTGACCACCGCCAGTTTGTTACCCTTGCACAGTCTGTTTACAGCATTTGTGCACTCTCTGTGTCATATTCTGGTAATTTTAAAAAGAATTCATACTTTTTACTTGTGTAATTGTAATTATTAATTACAATAACACATAGACTAAAAACATTACACTTTTATATGCACTGGTAAATAAAAAAAAAAGGCTGTGATTTGCTTTGAAGTGATAGTCACTTTACGGCAGTGGTCTGGAGCCTAACCTGCTGTATTAGCAAGGTATGCCTGTACTCTATAATTACAGTGTTACTATACAGGTATCCCTCAACATTCGCGAGGGCTAGGGGATCAAGAGCCTCGTGAATGTTGAAAAATCGCGAATGTTTGGTGCCCCAATATATTGTAGGGAAATATAATACAATACTGCTTCCTTAACCTATTCAACCATGAACAATCATAAAACACATATAAACATCGTAAAATAATGTACTATATACATGTTATTTTGACATGAGCTGGCTGTGGAGGGAGACCTGTAATAGTATAATTATACAATATGTATTTTATAGTGTTGTGAAGTGTCATGGGGAATCAAGAGTTACTGACACACTGCTTCTTCTCCCTCTGCTGTAGCTCCGCCCACTTTGTAATGATGCCAAATGTTGAATTAAATATGTATACATTAGAAAAAAAAATGAAACTCCAACTTCATAACTTTATTTTAATTTGCATAACTCATATATTACAGAAAACAATAAAAAAGTAAAATACACATACAACGAGTTAAGCTTACAGAAAAATACATTAAATTCACCATCTAACATTGTTACGAAGTGGGAGGAGCTATTGTAGGGAGGAGAGGCTAGCAGTAAGTCAGTGTCTGGTGAGTCGTCATAGGTGATGGATGTTAACCTTAGCGCTAATAAAATGTTGTGTAATTACACTAATATTAGTAATAAAGGTTATCTATCTATTACATTTATTCCAAATTGATATCAGAAACATGATAAATACCCTAGAACTGTTATAAAGATGCTGAAATGAATAATATATGCCATATTATATGAGGGGTAAGAGAGCAGGCAGACCGCCACCATAAAAGATGTTTACATCAGGGTAAACATGCCTAAATCACTCTTGTCGTAAGAACAAATGCAAAAATAGCATTGTTTTTAGAATAAAATTAATTTATAATAATTGATCTGGAACACTTTAAATGTTATCAGTATTTGGTAGCTGAAATTTAGAGCACTCCACAGCAATTATTATTAATTATTATTATTATTATTATTATTTTTATTTCCCTACAATATATTGTAAGGAAATAATAATAATAATATAATATTAATAATAATAATTATTATTTCCCTGCAATATATTGTAGGGAAATAATAATAATAAACAATAAATGCTATTTTTGCATTTGTTCTTATAACAAGTGATTTAGGCATGTTTACCTGTTGTAAACATCTTTTATGGTGGGTCTGCCTCTCTACCCCTCTATGGCATAATTATTCATTTCAGCATCTTTTTCCCAGTTCTAATATTTATCATGTTTCTGTTCAATTGGAATAAATGTAATAGATAGATAACCTTTATTGGCTACATTCATTACTTCTTTTCCTTAACCTATTGAACCATGAACAATCATAAAACGCATGAAAACATAGTAAAATATTGTACTATATAGTACTACATACATGTTATATTGTAGTTTAACCCTTTCGGGGTCGGTGCCGTACTAGTACGTTTAACGAACAGGGGTTGGTGCCGTACTAATCGCCCAAATTCGCGGCCTCAATTTAAGCAGAAAACGTCTGGTAGGCATACATATGAAAGAATGGGTCTGTGTGGTCAGTTGCGCAGTATAAAAAAATCCTGCAGTACACATTGCATAATGAGAGAAAAAAAACTGACCGTTTTTTTTTTCGATTAAAACAGCGACTTTGCAGTCAATTTTCGTATGGTATTTATTGATGTATTCTCGTTTTCTTGGTCTCATTTGATAGAATGGAAGATATATTACAGAAATTGAGATGATCTTGATTGGTATGACAATGACAAGTACCTTGAAATTGAGCTCAAAGTAGCGAAAATGTTTGATTTTGACGATGTTCAAGAGTAAACAAATCACCATGCGTCAATACACATCAACTGGCGAGTCTTATATTCATGCACAAGTGCTCTGATATTATTTATACCAATTTTACAATGATGCAGTTGTATACATAACAGTAAATCTTCTATTTTTGTGAGAATAAAAATTCAAAATGGAAAGCAAAAGTAATGGAACAGGGGCCTGGAGACGTGGCTAATGAACAGAGAACATGTTATTCTAGTGCCAGGAATGTCTTGCCTTGTTTACTCTGGACCATATTTTGAAATTGGCATCGTTTGAAATTTGTGTGAAATTGGAAAATTGCCATTTTCTGACCACTATTTTGGGTAGGATGAAATTGGTAAATAGGCAGTTTCTTCTAATCATTCGATATTAGAAATGGAGTTCTAGTGAAATAGCTATAATTTTAGGAGTCTGAAACATTGGAATTTGTCGAAAATAGGGCTCAAGTGGGTGAAATCGCCGATGCGTCAGTACCATAGATACCGATAACTTCGCAAAAGCATAATTTCGTTAGTTTTCGATCAAATTCCATAATTTTGGTGGCGTTATGATCGGAAAAAGATTCTCTATCATTTCATAAGAAAAAAATAATTTTTTTTTCCAAAAATTTCGACCCAGGAACACTTTCCTGAGAAGGCCTGTCGACCCCAAAGGGTTAATAACAAATAATGAACGCAGAAAACACTCAGAGAGTGAGTGGTGGGCGGGCTGGCTGCCAGGTCGGAAGGAAGGTAGTAGGGACGCTCGGGTGGCGGGAAACTTAAATATGATTTGGTGGGTGGGAATTTGGCGGCTGGGAATTTGGCGGCGGGAATTGCGAATGTGTGAAGCCCGTGAAAGTTGAAACGTGAATGTTGAGGGATACCTGTAATGCTGTAGGTAGTAGGTTGGTAGACAGCAACCACCGAGGAGTACTACCGTCCTACCAAATGAGTGTGAAACACAAGCCTGTAATTGTTTTGCATGATGGTAGGATAGCTGGTGTCTTTTTCTGTCTCATAAACATGCAATGTTGCAGATATGTCTTGCTACTTCTACTTGCACTTAGGGCACACTACACATTCATGTACAAGCATATACAGTGGTACCTCGGTTTACGATGGTCCCCAAATTCGCCCTTTATGTAAGTTTATTTTTTAAATGCTTTTGTAAGTGTATTTTGGGGGTCTAAAATTACTAGTCTATTTTACATCATTCCTTATGGGGATAAATTCGTTTGGTAATGGCACTTGAACAGCATTGTGGAACGAAAAAATATCGTAAACCGAGGTACCACTGTATATATATATATTAACCCCTCTGGGTTTCCTTCTATTTTCTTCCTAGTTCTTGTTTATTTCTGCTTATCGTCATGGGGAAGTGAAACAGAATCATTCCTCCGTAAGCTATGCATGTCATAGGAGGCGACTAAAATGCCGGGAGCAATGGGCTAGTAACCCCTTCTCCTGTATAAACTACTAAAACAAGAAAAAGAAAAACTTTATAAAACTGGGATGTTTGAATGTGCGTGGATGTAGTGCGGATGATAAGAGAGAAATGATTGCTAATATTATGAATGAAAAGAAGTTAGATGTCCTTGCCTAACCGAAACAAAGCTGAAGGGGGTAGGTGAGTTTCAGTGAGGAGAAATAAATGTGATAAAGTCAGGAGTATCTGAAAGAGTCAGAGCTAAGGAAGGGGTAGCAATGATGTTGAAGGATCAGTTATGGAAAGAGAAGAGAGGATATAAATGTATAAAATAAAGGATTATGTTGATTAAAATAAGGGTCGGATGTGAAAAGTGGGTCATAATAAGTGTGTGCTCCTGGAGAAGAGAAGAGTGTAGAGGAGAGAGAGAGATTTTGGGAGATGTTAAGCGAGTGTATAGGAACTTTTGAGTCAAGTAAGAGAGTAATTGTGGTAGGGGACCTAAATGCTAAAGTAGGAGAAATGTTTAGAGAAGGTGTGGTAGGTAAGTTTGGGGTGCCAGGTGTAAATGATAATGGGGAGCATTTGATTGAACTTTGTATAGAAAGGGGTTTGGTTATAGGTAACACATATTTTAAGAAAAAGAGGATAAATAAATATACAAGATATGATATAGGGCATAATGACAGTACAGTGGTCCCTTGGTTTTCGCCGAAAATTCGTTCCAGGATGCTGCTCAAGTGCCATTACCGAACAAATTTACTTCCTTAAGAAATAATGTCACGTAGGTTAGTCTATTTCAGACCCCCAAAAATACACTTGCAACAGCACTTACGAAAATACACTTACATAAATGTTCGAGTTTGGAGATGCACGAAAACTGAGGGACCACTGTAGTTTGTTGGAGTATGTATTGGTAGATAAAAGACTGTTGGGTAGACTTCAGGATGTACATGTTTATAGAGGTGCCACAGATATATCAGATCACTTTTTAGTTGTAGCTACAGTGAGAGTAAAAGGTAGATGGGATACAAGGAAAATGGAAGCAGCAAGTAAGAGAGAGGTGAAGGTTTATAAACTAAAGGAGGAGGCAGTTAGAGTAAGATATAAACAGCTGTTAGAGGACAGATTGGTTAGTGTGAGTACATATAGGCAATGGGGTAGATGTATGGGGTAAGTTTAAGAATATAGTGTTAGTGCTCAGCAGAAGTTTGTGGTTACAGGAAAGTGGGTGCAGGAGGGAAGAAAAGCGATTGGTGGAATGATGATGTAAAGAGAGTAGTAAGAGAGAAAAAGTTAGCATACGAGAGGATTTTACAAAGTAGAAGTGATGCAAGGAGGGAGGAGTATATTGAGAGTTTAAGAGAGTGGTAAAGCAATGTAAAAAGAGAGCAAATGAGAGAGTGGGTGAGATGTTATTAACAAATTTTGTTGAAAATAAGAAAAAGTTTTGGAGTGAGATTAATAAGTTGAGAAACCCTAGGGAAAAAATTAATATGTTAGTTAAAAATAGGAGAAGAGAGTTATTAAACTGAGAGTTAGAGGTATCGGGAAGATGGAGAGAATATTTTGAGGAATTGTTAAATGTTGACAAAGATAGGGAAGATGTGATTTTGTGTATAGGGCAAGAAGAAATAACATCTTATAGGAGTGAGGAAGAACCAGTTGTGAGTGTGGGGGAAGTGCGTGGGACAGTGGGTAGAATGAAAGGGGGTAAAGCAGCTGGGATTGATGGGATAAAGATAGAAATGTTAAAAGCAGGTGGGGGATATAGTTTTGGAGTGGTTAGTGTT
Source organism: Cherax destructor (assembly GCA_009830355.1). Lineage (NCBI taxonomy): Eukaryota > Metazoa > Arthropoda > Malacostraca > Decapoda > Parastacidae > Cherax > Cherax destructor. The sequence continues at coordinate 46,218 of WNWK01009974.1, read as the reverse complement.
TTTATCTAGTAAATGTATGGAAGAGGATAAGGAACCTAGAGACTGGCAGAGAGCATGCATAGTTCCTTTGTATAAAGGCAAAGGGGACAAAAGAGAGTGTAAAAATTATAGGAGAATAAGTCTGTTGAGTATACCTGGTAAAGTGTATGGTAGAGTTATTATTGAAAGAATCAAGAGTAAGATGGAGAGCAGGATAGCAGATGAACAAGGAGGCTTTATTAACCCTTTGGGGGTCGACAGGCCTTCTCAGGAAAGTGTTCCTGGGGTCGAAAATTTTTTCTTATGAAATGATAGAGAATCTTTTTCCGATCATAACACCACCAAAATTATGAAATTTGATTGAAAACTAACGGAATTATGCTTTCGCGAAGTTAGCGGTAGCCATGACACTTACGCATCGGCGATTTTGCCCACTTTGAGTCCTATTTTCGACACATTCCAATGTTTCAGTCTTCTAAAATTATAACTATTTCGCTAGAACTCCATTTCTTCTATCGATTGAGTACTAGAAACCGCCTATTTACCAATTTCATCTATCCAAAATAGTGGTCAGAAAATGGCAATTTTCCAATTTCACACAAATTTCAAACGATGCCAATTTCAAAATAGGGTCCAGAGTAAACAAGGCAGACATTCCTGGCACTAAAATAACATGTTCTCTGTTCATTAGTCACGTCTCCAGGCCCCTGTTCCATTACTTTTGCTTTTCATTTTGAATTTTTATTCTCACAAAAAATAGAAGATTTACTGTTATGTATACAACTGCATCATTGTAAAAATGGTATAAATAATATCAGAGCACTTGTGCATGAATATAAGACTCGCTAGTTGATGTGTATTGGAGGCATGGTGTGATTTGTTTACTCTTGAACATTGTCAAAAATCGAACATTTTCGCTACTTTGAGCTCAATTTCAAGGTACTTGTCATTGTCATACCAATCAAAATCATCTCTATTTCTGTAATATATCTTCCATTCTATCAAATGAGACCAAGAAAACGAGAATACATCAATAAATACCATACGAAAATCGACTGCAAAGTCGCTGTTTTAATCGAAAAAACGGTCAGAGTTTTTTTCTCTCATTATGCAGTGTGTACTGCAGGATTTTTATACTGCGCACACTGACCACACAGACCCATTCTTTCATATGTATGCCTACCAGACATTTTCTGCTTAAATTGAGGCCACTAGAATTTGGGCGTACTAGTACGGCACCAACCCCTGCTCGTAAAACGTACTAGTACGGCACCGACCCCCAAAGGGTTAAGGGTAGGGGTTGTGTTGACCAAGTGTTTGCAGTGAAACATATAGGTGAACAGTATTTACATGAGGGTAAAGAGGTTTCTGTGGCATTTATGGATTTGGAAAAGGCATATGATAGGGTGGATAAGGGGGCAATGTGGCAGATGTTGCAAATGTATGGAATAGGAGGATAGTGAGGCTCAGGTTAGAGTATGTAGGCGAGAGGGAGATTATTTCACAGTAAAAGTAGGCCTTAGACAAGGATGTGTCATGTCATCATGGTTCAACATATTTATAGATGGGGTTGTAAGAGAAGTGAATGCTCGGATGCTGGCAAGAGGTGTGGGGTTAAAAGATAAAGAATCTAACACAAAGTGGGAGGTGTCACAGTTGCTTTTTGCTGATGACACTGCTTTTGGGAGATTCTGAAGAGAAGTTGCAGAGGTTGGTTGATGAGTTTGGTAGGGTATGTAAAAGAAGGAAATTAAAAGTGAATATAGGAAAGAGTAAGATGATGAGGATAAAAAAAATTAGGTAACAGAAGATTGGATATCAGACTGGAGGGAGAGAGTATGGAGGAGGTGAATGTACAGTCATACCTCGTGTTACGATGCTGTCATCTTACGATATTTTCGAGTAACGATATTTATAACGTAAAAAAAATGATTGCGAGTAACGATGTTTGCTTCATGTAACGACATTCGTACCAGACGTGTCCGCGTGGCGCCCAGCTGAGCGCGCACTCCAGGGAGTGTCAGTGTGCTATTGTTTACAAGCGAGAGCGACCACCCACCCACACCCACGCATTCATACCAGTATATTGTCATTATTCCACTGTTTTTAGTGCTTGCAACTGCTAAATAAGCTACCATGGGTCCAAGGAAAGATCCTAGTGGTAAGCCTGTGGCAAAGAGGAACAGAAATACATGTACGATAGAACTGAAGAAAGAGATAATAGAAAAATATGAAAGTGGAGTGCGTATCAGTGAGCTGGCCAGGCTGTATGGTAAAGCCTTTTCTACCATCGCTACCATTGTGGCCAAGAAAAATTCACGTAAAATCAAGGAAGCTGTTGTTGCAAAAGGTTCATCTGTGATCACAAAAAACAGAGATTGCAAGTGCTGGAAGATGTGGAAAGGTTGTTGTTGGTGTGGATCAATGAGAAACAGTTAGCAGGAGATACTGTTTCGGAGGCAATAATATGTGAAAAAGCAAGGCAGTTGCATGATGATCTCGTTAAGAAAATGCCTGTAACGAGTGTTGAAGTGAGCGAATTTAAAGCCAGCAGAGGCTGGTTTCACAAATTTAAGAATCGAAGTGGCATACATAGTGTTGTGAGGCAGCCATTTCTGACAAAATTGCGGCTGAAAAATATGTGCCTGAATTCCAGGAGTACATAGAGGCTGAACAATTCCTCCCCCAACAAGTGTTTAATTGTGATGAAACAAGCCTGTTTTGGAAGAAAATGCCCAACAGGACCTTCATTACTCAGTAAGAAAAGGCACAGCCAGCACATAAGCCTATGAAAGACAGGCTAACTTTGATGCTTTGTGCTAATGCCAGTGGTGATTGCAAAGTGAAGCCTTTACTGGTGTATCTTTTTGAAAATCCCCGAGTGTTTGGCAGATGCGGTGTCAGCAAGTCTAACTTGTGTGTGATGTGGAAGTCTTAACAAAAAGGCATGGGTCACAAAGGACATTTTCTTAGATTAGTTCAATGGCGTGTTTGGCCCCAGTGTGAAGAAATATCTATTGGACAATAATTTGCCACTTAAGTTCCTCCTGATAATGGACAATGCTCCTTGTCATCCTCCAAACTTGGTAGAGAAAATTGTGGAGGAGTTTAAATTCATCAAAGTGAAGTTCTTGCCCCCTAATACCACTCCTCTCCTCCAGTCCATGGACCAGCAGGTCATTTCCAACTTTAAAAAACTCTACACCAAAGCAATGTTTCAAAAGTGCTTTGATGTGACCACAGACATGAATATAACCCTAAGAGAATTTTGGAAAAAACATTTCCATATGCTGCATTGTGTAAACCTTATAGGTAAGTCTTGGGAGGGAGTGACTACCAGGACTTTGAACTCTGCCTGGAGAAAATTGTGGCCAGACTGTGTCCTAGAGAGGGATTTTGAAGGTTTTGGGGCTGAGCCTCAGAACCGTGAGCCTGACACTGAGACTGAGCCTGTTGTGGAAGAAATTGTGGAATTGGGCAAGTCTATGGGGTTAGAGGTGAGTGGTGAGGATGTGGAACAGTTGGTGGAGGAGCACAAGGAAGAGCTAACCACTGAAGATCTGCAAGAGCTTCAACAGCAACTGGAACAAGAGACCAGAGGTCAGGACAATGGTTCAGAGGAGGAGGAGGAGGTGGAACAGAGATGGAAGAAGGTGCCTTCTTCAGTGATTAAGGAGATTTGTGGAATGTGGAGCAAGGTGCAAGCATTTATGGATGAATATCACCCTAACCATGCTGTTGCAGGCCGTGCTGGCAACCTGTACAATGACACTGTGGTGTCCCACTTCAGGGATGTTTTAAAGAATTGCCAGACATAGAGCTCCCTGGACAAATTTATTGTTAGAAAGAGGTCCAGTGACTCTCAAGCTGGTCCTAGTGGCATTAAAAGAAAAAGGGAAGTAACCCCAGAAAAGAACTTGGTACCTGCAGTGTTAATGGAAGGGGATTCCCCTTCCAAACACTAGCATACTACTCCACCTTCTCCCCTCCTCCCGTCCTCCACACATCAACAACTCTTCAATAAATGTAAGTGACATGTTATTGTACAATATTTACATGTGTATTTAGGTATTCTTCATTAAATTGTGCATTATTTAATGTCAGAAAGTTCTAAAAAATATTTTATTTAACTACTTTTGGAAGTCTTGGACGGATTAAATTTATTTCCATTATTTCTTATGGAGAAAATTGATTCGAGTAACGATTGTTTCGCCTTAAGATATGCCCTCTCTGACGGATTAATATCGTAAGTCGAGGTACCACTGTATTCAGATATTTGGGAGTGGACGTGTCAGTGGATGGGTCTATGAAAGATGAGGTAAATCATAGAATTTACGAGGGAAAAAAGGTGAGTGGTGCACTGAGGAGTTTGTGGAGACAAAGAACTTTATCCATGAAAGCAAAGAGGGGAATGTATGAGAGTATAGTTATACCAACGCTCTTGTATGGGTGTGAGGCACGGGTTGTGAAATGTTGCAACAAGAAGAAGGCTGGAGGCAGTGGAGATGTTGTGTCTGAGGGCAATGTGTGGTGTGAATATAATGCAGAGAATCCGTAGTTTGGAGATTAGGATGAGGTGCGGGATTGCTAAAACTATTTTCCAGAGGGCTGTGGAGGGGTTATTGAAATGGTTTGGACATGTAGAGAGGATGAAACGAAATAGAATGATTTCGAGAGTGTATAAATCTGTAGTGGAGGGAAGGTGGGGTAGGGGTTGGCCTAGGAAAGGTTGGAGGGAGGGGGTAAAGGTGGTTTTCTGTGTGAGGGGTTTGGACTTCCACAAGCATAAGTGAGCATGTTAGATAGGAGCAAATGGAGGCAAATGTTTTTAGGACTTGACGTACTGTTGGAGTGTGAGCAAGGTAACATTTATGAAGGGATTCAGGGAAACCGCCCAGACTTGAGTCCTGGAGATGGGAAGTACAGTGCCGGCACTCTGAAGGAGGAGTGTTAATGTTGCAGTTTTATAACATGCCTCTGGCAAGACAGTGATGGAGTGAATGATGATGAAAGTTTTTCTTTTTCGGGCCACTTTGCCTTGGTGGGAAACGGCCGATGTGTTAATAAAAATATAAACTATAATTACAGTGTTACTAACCTTATAATTTCCAGTGTTGCTAACCTTATAATTTCCACTGTTACTAACCTTATAATTTCCTGTGTTACTAACATAATTACAGTGTTGCTAACCCTGTAATTACAGTGTTACTAACCCTGTAATTACAGTGTTACTAACCCTGTAATTAGTGTTACTAACCCTGTAATTACAGTGTTATTAACCCTGTAATTACAGTGTTACTAACCCTGTAATTACAGTGTTACTAACCCTGTAATTACAGTGTTACTAACCCTGTAATTAGTGTTACTAACCCTGCAATTACAGTGTAACTAACCCTGCAATTACAGTGTTACTAACCCTGCAATTACAGTGTTACTAACCCTGCAATTACAGTGTTACTAACCCTGTAATTACAGTGTTACTAACCCTGTAATTACAGTTACTAACCCTGTAATTACAGTGTTACTAACCCTGTAATTGCAGTGTTAATAACCCTGTAATTACAGTATTACTAACCCTGTAATTACAGTGTTACTAAACCATTAATTACAGTGTTACTAAATCTGTAATTACAGTGTTACTAACCCTGTAATTACAGTGTTACTAACCCTGTAATTACAGTGTTACTAACCCTGTAATTACAGTCATACCTCGGTTAACGATATTAATCCGTCAGAGAGGGCATATCTGTAACTGAATTAATCGTTATCCGAATCAGTTTTCCCCATAAGAAATAATGGAAATATAATTAATCCGTTCCAAACTTCCAAAAGTAGTAAAATAATTTTTTTTTTAGAACTTTTTCACATTAACCCTTTGACTGTCAGAGGCCCCTCTCTGAAACTGTCATTCTATGTTGGGAAATATTCGAGAAAAAAAAATTATTTTTTCTTATCAAAATGTTAAGATTATTTTTCTGATTGTTTAAATCCCCCCAAAAAAAATTTTTGCGATCAGTATTTACCGAGATATAGAGGCGTAAATTTGGCAAAAAATGAGCCGCATATGGCAACAGCGGCGAATGCCGCTCACCCGGTAAACTTTGGTTTACTTCCATTCGTAGGTTTCTTGGTTTTTTTTCACTATTTTATTTTTTTACATAACTTATGTGGCCTGTGAGACCAAAGTAAGGTGCAATGTACGTATATATATACACTCGTATGCAACGCAATAATCGCACAAACATTAGTATCATTATATTGTTTACAAAACTTGTTTACACCAACCAACAATAAAAAAAAAATTTATTACTATTGTTCTATAATATATATACACATATATAATGACTAGACACTTTCCATCAACTGCAATTAGCACTTCAAAGCTCCAAGCTGTGTGTGTGTGCGTGTGTGTGTGTGTGTGTGTGTGTGTGTGTGTGTGTGTCTGTCTGTCTGTCATCTAAATTTGCTGAGTCAGGGTAAGGCAGCTATAAAAATGACATATTATACCATTACTCACCACCCTCACTGCTGTCAACACAAAAGGGGACCCATATCTTCTTCTCCACAACCTCCTTCCTTTCCTTCATACCTACCTTCCTAGCTTCCTTTTTTCCTTCATTCCTTCCTTTCTTTCTGCCTTACTTTCTTACATATTTCCTTCCTTCCTTCCTCTCATCTCTTCCTTCCTGCCTTCCTTCCTTCCTCTCATCTCTTCCTTCCTGCCTTCCTTCCTTTCTTCCTTCATTCCTTCCTTTATTTCTTCCTTCCTTTCTTACTTCTTTTGTTCCTTCCTTCCTCTCATCTCTTCCTTCCTTTCTCTCTTTCTTTCTTTCTTCTTTCCTTCCTTCTTCCTTTCCTCCTTCCTTACTTCTTTCCTTCCTTCCTCTCATCTCTTCTTTCCTTCCTTCCTCTCATCTCTTCTTCCCTTCATTCCTTCCTCACATCTCTTCCTTCCTTACTTACTTACTTTCTTTCTTTCTTTCTTCCTTCCTTCCTTCCTTCCTTCCTTCCTTCTGGTATCCTGGGCATTGCTTTCAGTCACAAACTCCTCAAAACCATGAAATTTAGCTTCAGAGACACTTCCATCTGTGTTAGAACTATCATTGAGGAAGAGAAATGTCCCAGATGCGCCAAGGAGTCAAATAATTCTTACCGCTAGGCATGCTGAACAAGGACTACTTAAATGGTGTTCCCACAATGCACCAGTGGCTGCCCGATTTTTTTTATACTGCGCACACTGACCACACAGACCCATTCTCTCACATGTAGGCCTACCAGCTTTCTCCTGCTTGATTTGAGGCATATATATATGTCCGAAACAGTCAAAGGGTTAAATAATACACAATTTAATGAACATTAAAGAAATGCATGTAAATATAGTACAATAACATGTCACTTACATTTATTGAAGAGTTGTTGATGTTTGGAGGATGGGAGGAGGGGAAAGGATGGAGTATAGTATGCTAGTGTTTGGAAGGGGAATCCCCTTCCATTAACACTGCAGGTACCAAGTTCTTTTCTGGGGTTACTTCCCTTTTTCTTTTAATGCCACTAGTACCAGCTTGAGAGTCACTGGACCCCTCTCTAACCAAAAATCTGTCCAGGGAGCTCTGTGTCTGGCGATTCTTTAACACATCCCTGAAATGACACACTACTGTGTCATTGTACAGGTTGCCAGCACGGCCTGCAACAGCATGGTTAGGGTGATATTCATCCATAAAGCCTTGCACATCAGTCCACTTGGCACAGATCTCCCTAATCCTTGAAGAAGGCACCTTCTTCCATCTCTGTTCCACCTCCTCCTCCTCTGAACCATTGTCCTGACCTGTGGTCTCTTGTTGCAGTTGCTGTTGAAGCTCTTGCAGATCTTCAGTGGTTAGCTCTTCCTTGTGCTTCTCCACCAACTGTTCCACATCCTCACCACTCACCTCCAACCCCATGGACTTGCCCAGTTCCACAATTTCTTCCTGTTACGATCCTGGCCTGTAGACCACTAATTAGTTTAGCGGTTATCGTAACAACCGTACAGCAGGTGCTAGGAATTATCAAAGTACAAGGCGAAATGAGTTCTTTAAAGGTTTTTCCAGATTTTATTTAAGAATATACTAAGATATTTAGGACACTTAGTAAAATAAAATAATCTCATAACCTCCTTACTCTTAGGAGGCTGTACACACTATATTGTCCTTTACTTTCATTCTCATATAAGCACCACAAGTTACATTTGTCTGTACAGTCTTAATATAATACAGTGGTCCCTCGGTTTTCGTGCATCTCCGAACTCTAACATTTATGTAAGTGTATTTTCGTAAGTGCTGTTGCAAGTGTATTTTTGGGGGTCTGAAATAGACTAACCTACGTGACATTATTTCTTAAGGAAGTAAATTCGTTCGGTAATGGCACTTGAGCAGCATTCTTGAACGAATTTTCGGCGAAAACCGAGGGACCACTGTAATACGTAAAGAGGATATATAAAACACTTCCTCTGAATTACAACTGTTCACAATGTCAATAACATCAATGTCAATAACGAGTTAGAGTTTATCACTAGACTTAAGCAGAGAATCACTACACTGAAGGTCACTAACACTGTTTCCATACGAGTCACAACTCGCTAGTGATCCATAGTTCCGAAGTCTATTCTGTAGATAGAACTTGAGGAAATAAGAGCCTCTGAAGATATGCTCACCATCCCAAAGGTGAGAGAACTGAAGTCTCAGAGCTTCAGAGGGTAAGCTCACCATACCAAGGGTGAGAGAACTGAAGAGCCTCTGAGGGTATGCTCACCACACCAGGGGTGAGAGAGAACTGAAGAGCCTCTGAGGGTATGCTCACCACACCAGGGGTGAGAGAACTCAGTTTTGGAGAACCTCAGAGGGTAAGCTCACCATACCAAAGGTGAGAGAACTGAAGAGTCTCGGAGAGACTGAAGGTATGCTCACTGTACCAGGGTAAGAAAGAACTACTCTAAGCAGAACACACAGGTATGACCTCAACGCAGTCAAGGGGGAGAGGGTAGAGCAGTCTGAACCACCCTTAGAGAACATACCTTGTTACCCGCATTAACAAGGTGTTACAAACCTACCTAACATTACTCAAAATATATTTTTATTTTTTATTAACACATCGGCCGATTCCCACCAAAGCAGGGTGGCCCGAAAAAGAAAAACTTTCATCATCATTCACTCCATCATGTCTTGCCAGAGGGGTGCTTTACACTACAGTTATAAAACTGCAACATTAACACCCCTCCTGTACTTCCCATCTCCAGAACTCAAGTCCGGCCTGCCGGTTTCCCTGAATCCCTTCATAAATGTTACTTTGCTCACACTCCAACAGCACGTCAAGTATTAAAAACCATATGCCTCCATTCACTCCTATCAAATACGCTATATACATATATATACATCATCATACCCGGGTATAACACATATCCGTAAACCAAATAATATTATAAACTAATGGAATCTTTAATTAGCTTTATTAAAGAAACCTTGATTATAATATTAAGTGAAATACATTACTTTTGTGACAAGCTATGACGAGGAGCGTAACACTTCCACAACAGGCCTTTTTTACTGCATTAGCCGACGGTCTTGCTGTATATTATTACTTCGTCAGCCCCACCTGCATCGAAGCTGAGAGATTCCACTACATTTCTCACTGTTGGACCTGTTACTCTTATGCACACAACACCAAAGACTGTCCTGTGAAGGAAAAGAAGTTTTGCACTACATGTAGTAGTGAAGGCCATGATTTTAGATCATGCACCGCCGCTGCTCCACCAACACCATCTTGCCTCAACTGTAAAAGCAACGATCACCACACTCTTGCTGCTAAATGTCCCACTCGTAAAGACATTATGAAGAAGACCCAAGAAGCAGCACAGAAAAAGTCACCTTCAAAATCACACACCTATGCTGCTATTACAAAACTACAAGCTACCACAACTAAAATTCTCCAAGCTTCCACGCAACCTACTACTACCAACATCGCACCTGCCAGTGACCCAACCACCATCTACTACTGTATGGTCTATGCTCATATGCATAATGTTGCTGTTCCTGGGACATTCAACACCTCCATCAACGAACTCTTCAAATTAAACAACATGCCAGAGTTCAAATTTCCAGAATCTCCACCATCTTCTGTGATACTCAACAACAACCAGCATCCTGTCGTCATCACTTCACCTGCTGGTGGCTCAGCAGCTGCTTCAACACCAACACTATCTAATACTGACGTCACACCAACAACAACCAATGAGCGCTCACCACCACCTCACACCTCTACCAAGAACCAATCAGCTGCCTCCTTGCCAGTCTCGCCACAACCACCTTCCACCAATGAGAAGCCTTCATCTCCTACTTCGAACCAATCAGAGACTTCGTCTTCCAGCACTTCCACTCCGTCACTACCACCATGTACCATGCATGGTGTCAGATATTGGACTACTCGATAATTTCCCACAACAATGATGCCCACTAAGCTTATTCAACGTCTCCAAGAAGGAACTGTCAAGTTCACCTGTACTGCCACTCCACTCAATACCATTGACGACATTATACATGACCTTCAGCATCCTATGCTACAACGTCCAATTAAATTGAAACACATCTCACTACGACAGTTCGCCTCACTCGTCAATGGAACATATCAGTGATTTCTCCTCCAATATTAATCGACCCTAATCCAGCTGCCTTCTGTGCCTCTTCCACCGCCGCCTGCCAGCCTCCTGCAGTACAACTACACCCACCTCATCAGCTGATACAACTCGTCTCAGCATCACAAACACCTATCAACAACGCCTGCAGTTTATCTGCACATGTCGCCTGCAGTTATCTGCACATGTCGCCCAGAGTGGACGTGCCACTCACCTGTACATTCCCACCTCCTACCCTTCCCAAACCTTTTCCCATATTTCTATCCTTACCCATCCTTCTTCCATCCCCATCTTACCGACGCTCAGGTCAATCCAGCTCCAGCTCCAGCTCCACAACAGGCTCAGGCTAAAGGTTCTGAGGCTCATCCCCAAAACCTTCAAAATCCTTCTCTAGGACACAGTCTGGCTACAATTTTCTCCAGGCAGAGTTCAAAGTCCTGGTAGTCACTCCCTCCCAAGCCTTACCTATAAGGTTTACACAATGCAGGATATGGAAATGGTTTTTCCAAAAGTCTCTTAGGGTTATATTCATGTCTGTGGTCACATCAAAGCATTTTTGAAACATTGCTTTGGTGTAGAGTTTTTTAAAGTTGGAAATGACCTGCTGGTCCATGGGCTGGAGGAGAGGAGTGGTATTAGGGGGCAAGAACTTCACTTTGATGAATTTAAAGTCCTTCACAACCCTCAGAACCCTGAGCCTGAGCCTGTTGTGGAAGAAATTGTGGAACTGGGCAAGTCCATGGGGTTGGAGGTGAGTGGTGAGGATGTGGAAGAGTTGGTGGAGGAGCACAATGTAGAGCTAACCACGAGATCTGCAAGAGCTTCAACAGCAACAGCAACAGCAACAAGAGATCACAGGTCAGGACAATGGTTCAGAGGAGGAGGAGGTGGAACAGAGATGGAAGAAGGTGACTTCTTCAGTGATTAAGGAGATTTGTGGAATGTGGAGCAGGGTGCAAGGCTTTATGGATGAATATCACCCTAACCATGCTGTTGCAGGCCGTGCTGGCAACCTGTACAATGACACTGTGGTGTCCCATTTCAGGGATGTTTTAAAGAATTGCCAGACACAGAGCTCCCTGGACAGATTTTTTGTTAGAGAGGGGTCCAGTGACTCAACCTGGTCCTAGTGGCATTAAAAGAAAAAGGCCAGTAACCCCAGAAAAGAACTTGGTACCTGCAGTGTTAATGGAAGGGGATTCCCCTTCCAAACACTAGCATACTACGTACTCCATCCTTTCCCCTCCTCCCGTCTTCCACACATCAACAACTCTTCAATAAATGGAATTGACATGTTATTGTACTATATTTACATGTATTTCTTTATTGTTCATAAAATTGTGTATTAATGTCAAAAAGTTCTAACAAATATTTTATTTTACTACTTTTGGAAGTCTGGAATGGATTAATTTTATTGCCATAATTTCTTATGGAGATAATTGATTCGGATAACGATAAAATCGGTTACAGATACGCCCTCTGTGACGGATTAATATCGCTAACTGAGGTACCACTGTACATTGTTACTAACCCTATAATTACAGTGTTACTAACCCTTTAATTAGTTAATATCCCTATAATTACAGTTACTAACCCTGTAATTATTGTTACTATCCCTATAATTAGAGAGTTACTAGTGTTTCTGGAGCCCCTCTCACCTTCGCTACACACCTTGAAGCATATCTTAAGACTCGGTCATCTAGAAACCATCAGAGGTTCATGGATAATCTTGATACTTCCGGCATCACTTGTATTATTTTTGGGTCCCATGGTTAATAGCCAGAGATGAATTAAAGTGATGATAATATCAAAGGTTATTTGATAAAGACTGGGTAAGTGACACTTTTAAACAACTGCTGCTTTTTTTCAGTTGCATGTTATTGAATTTGTGTTTTCAAAGATGTCATTATCCAATGGTTTATTGTATTTGATGAAGCTCCTAGTGGGTGAATACTTGCATCAATAAAAAGTTACAGTGGACCCCCAGATTTTGTCAACAATTCGTTCCAGAATGCTGTTCGAGTGCCGTTACTGAATGAATTTGTTCCCATAAGGACGAATGTAAATTAGATTAGTCCATTTCAGACCCCCAAAAATACACTTACAAAAGCACTTACAAAAATACACTTACATAATTGTTCGAGTTGGGAGCTGTACGAAATCCGGGGGTCCACTGTACAGTGGTACCTCGAGTTACGATGGTCCCCAAAATCGCCCTTTTATGTAAGTTTATTTTTTTAAATGCTTTTGTAAGTATATTTTTGGGGATGTAAAAGGACTAGTCTATTTTACATTATTCCTTATGGGGATAAATTCGTTTGGTAATGGCACTTGAACAGCATTCTCGAACGAAAAAATATCGTAACTCGAGGTACCACTGTATATGCTTTGAATATGTATAGCAGCAGTTATGGTCTTATTATAGCCATGTGCCCAGATATAAAGGTCTCACTGTACTACCTCTGAAGGTCATCATTCAGTCTTGTTCTAAGTTTACATAAACACTTGTCCTTAAATATCACAGTGTCATTGGCTCTCCTTGCACTTCAGTTTATGATTGTAATAACAAAACCTATGTAAACTAGCAATGAAATAAATATTTGAATTTGAACAGTAAAACAGCTGTTTAATGTTTTCCCTAGTCAGTCTTAGCAGCACCATTGTAGATCATTCTCAGATGAACTGGTATGGTAGTCAAAAACTAAGGCTTTTCTTGCCATGAGCTTTTACATTTATATTTGATTCTGTAGAACTTTGATATTTGATCATATATATTTTTTAACTTATTTTTAGGAGAATTATAATGAGTTTATACAATGAAATAATATATTGCTATGGTTTACAGGTCAGGAAACAAAGACTACAGCTCAAGAGACAGAGGAGGTGAGCGTGAGAGAGACAGAGGGAGAGAATATGACAGAGACCGAGGCAAAGATAGAATATTTGATAGAAACTATGAGAAGGAAAAAGATCGTGAATATGACAAGCGAAACGAAAGATCATACGAGAGGTCTCGAGAACAACCTCGGGAAAAAAATGGAGATTATGAGCGCAGTCGTGACCGACACAGAGAGCGAGAGAGGGACTATGACAAAGAAAGGGACCACGACAGAGAGAGAGATTATGACCGTCATCGCCACAGAGACAAGGAGAGGAAGAGAAGTCGTAGTCGAAGGTATCTATAATAAATTGCTCATCACAAAGTGTTTTGTTCTTTTTTATTAACATAATGCCCATTTCCCACTGAGGCAGGGTAACCCAAAAAAGAAGAAACACTTTCATCATCATCCACACCATTGCTGTCTGGCCAGAGGTGTGCCTACACTACAGTTAAAACACTGCAGCATATCAATACCCCTCCATCAAAGTGCAGGCACTGTACTTCCCACCTCCAGGACTCAAGTCTGGCTAAAGGGTTTCCCTGAATTCTTTCATAAATGTTACTTTGGTCACATTCCAACAGCACATCGTCATAAAAACCATTTGTCTCCACTCATTCCTATCTAACAGGCTCATGCACACTTGCTGGAAGTCCAAGCCCCTTGCACACAAAAGCTCCTTTACCCCTCCCTCCAACCTTTCCTAGGCCCCTACCCCACCTTCCTTCCACTATGGATTTATATGTCCTCCAAGTCATTCTACTTTGCTTCATCCTCTCTAAATGTCCAAACCACCTCAACAACCCTTCCTCTGCCCTCTAGATAATACTTTTGGAAACCCTGCACCTCCTTCTAATCTCCAAGCTTTGGAAATTAGGAGGAGGTGCAGCCTCTTGAAAATTTGAACTTAGGTCATGGACTCCCAGTACTACCTTTGTGGAGCCCCAAGGGTCTGCAGACCACAGGTTGGAACTGCTGTTATAGTGGGTTATATATCTACTTGGGCTTCTTACTGCATTCCTATAACACTCGGTTTCATTATTTATTTCTCTCCTAATATTATTCCTAATGCTAGATACAGATACACCAAAGTTATATTCTACATTTTCCTTGAAGGTACTTTTCTTGGCTAATGTATCAACTTTATCATGAAGGAGTATGCAAGAAGTAAGTAGAGGCAAGTGATTTTTATGATTTGACATGCTGTTGGAGTGTGAGCAAAGTAATACAGTGGACCCCCGGTTTTCGTAATTAATCCATTCCAGAGAGTGACTAAAACCGAATATTACAATTTCCCCATAAGAAATAATGGAAATTCAATTAATCCATTCCAGACACCCAAAAGTATTAAAATAAAATATTTTTGTGCATTAAATATACATTTAATTATACACACACAACCCGCACATATAAAAGGAGAGGAGCTTACGACGACGTTTCGGTCCGACTTGGACCATTTACAAAGTCACACTAACACGAAGGACAGGTGGAAGGGGTATTTGTAGGCAGGCAGACAGGGTAGGGTACAAGAAAGTGGTGGGGTAATGGAGGTAGTAGTGGTAGTGATGGTAGTAGTGGAGTCAGTCATAAACTAGGAAAGGAGCACTGCAAAGACGCTGGCGGCCCGCAAGGGTAAGAACAAGAACACAGTGGGGAAAAATAAAATAAATAAAATAGAGGACAAAAACAAGGCAAAAGAAAAGAAAAGAAAGAGAACCCAGAGAGAGAAAGGAGAAAGAGGAGAAGGGGGAAGAGAAAGAAGGGGAAGGAATCAGGTTAAGTCACGGGTGTTCTGAAGTTTGGAGCATTTAACAATGTAATGGGAGAGGAAAGCATCTACAGAGACAAAGCCAGGGCTAAGATTCATACAGGGAAAGTTGTGTATATGGGAGGATTCAACCAAATGACGACTGTGAAAGTTGGACGTAGGGTAGACAGTTTTAGCAGAAGACCAATCAATAGGATGACTGTGGTCTCTGACATGACAGAAAAGAGCATTATTAGTGTCGGCAAGCCTAACACTATTTTTGTGCTCCCTAAGTCTGTCAGAAAGAGATCGGCCAGTTTCTCTGAAGAACTGAAGAGGACAGGAGGAGAAAGAAATAGAGTAAACACCAGGAGAATCTATAGAGGGAGGGGAGGTATGAACTAGATTAGTGCGAAGAGTGTTAGTCTGGCGAAAGGTAAGTTTGATGTCTAAGGAACGGAGAGAGTTGTTGAGATTAGAGAGACCAGAGATGTAGGGAAGGCAGAGGACAGGAGAGTTCCCAGGAGTAGAGAGTTTAGGAGAGAAGAAAGTCCGTTTGGCACGAGAGAAGGCAGAGTCTATGAAATGGGAAGGGTAGCCAAGACAGGAAAATGAATTATGAAGAGTGGAAATTTCTGCTTCAAGGAACTGAGGATCACAAATGCGGAGAGCACGGAGAAAGAGGGAAATAAGAACACTTTTCTTGACAGAGGAAGCATGATAAGAAAATTAATGAATGTACATTCCACTGTGCATAGGCTTGCGGTACACGGAAAAGGCAAAACCTGTAACTGAGCGGTGGACATGAACATCAAGGAAAGGAAGCAAAGAATTAGATTCCCAATCAGCTTTAAACTTAATGGAAGGGGCAAGATTATTAAGAGCATCAAGAAATGGTTGGAAGAGACTTGAGTCATGAGGCCAAAGAGCAAAGATGTCATCTACATTACACACACAACCCGCACATATAAAAAGAGAGGAGTTTACGACGACGTTTCGGCCCGACTTGGACCATTTACAAAGTCACACTAACACACAGAACAGAAGGAAGGAGTATATATAGGCAGGCAGACAGGGGGAGGGTACAAGAGAGTGGGGTAATAATGGAGGTAGTAGTGGAAGTGGTAGTAGTAGTAGTGTAGACAAAAGGTATTGTGCCTTTTTTGTTATTTATGTCATCTACATAGCGGAGCCAGAGTGATGGACGTACATCAATAGTGGGAAGAAGAACAGTCTCGAAGTATTCCATGTAGAGATTAGCAAGAACAGGAGATAGAGGAGAGCCCATGGCGACACCAAAGGTTTGAGAATAATATTTACCTTGAAAAGAAAAGGAATTAGAGTCCACACAAAGGCGGATAAGATCAAGAAAGACATCAGTAGGTATAGGGAGAAGAAGCAACCCTTCATTGGCCTTCTCTCTAAGAAAATTAAGGACATCATCATTAGTGAAGAGGGACTCAACATCAAGACTGAGCATCTTACAGGTCAGGAGAGAGCGAACCCATTCGAGGAAGTCTTGAGAGTGACGAAGGTGGGCAGGAGAAAAAGTACCAAGAAAGGGGGTAAGAGTTTTGGCTAGCCAAGAAGCAAGAGAATAAGAGACAGAACCTCTAGAAGATATGATGGGACGCAGAGGAATGTCAGGTTTCTCCTTTGGGTTCTCTTTCTTTTCTTTTCTTTTGCCTTGTTTTTGTCCTCTATTTTATTTATTTTATTTTTAACCACTGTTCTTGTTCTTACCCTTGCAGGCCGCCAGCGTCTTTGCAGTGCTCCTTTCCTAGTTTATGACTGACTCCACTACTACTACCACTACCACTATCAATACTACCTCCATTACCCCACCACTTTCTTGTGCCCTTCCCTGTCTGCCTGCCTACAAATACCCCTTCCACCTGTCCTTCGTGTTAGTGTGACTTTGTAAATGGTCCAAGTCGGACCGAAACGTCGTCGTAAGCTCCTCTCCTTTTATATGTGCGGGTTGTGTGTGTATTGTTCCAGTCACGGTATTGTGCCTTTTTTGTTAGTTATACATTTAATTACACAGAAAACAATGAGACATGAAGATTAAAACAATAATAACATGACACTTACCTCTATTGAAGAGTTGTTGATGTGTGGAAGACGAGAGGATGGAAGAGTTGCTATTGTTTGGAAGGGGAATCCCCTTCCATAAAGACTTCAGGTACCAAGTCCTTTTCTGGGGTTACTTCCCTTTGTTTTTTAATGCCACTAGGATCAGCTTTAGAGTTACTGGACCCCTGTCGCTCAAAAAAGTGTTCCGGAGAGTTCTGTTTCTGGTGTATGTTTGGAATTGTGCTGGCTACAGAGGTGTGTGTTTGGGGACAGGACAAGATAGTCCTTCAATATGACACTAATATCAACTCTACGGCTTATTTATCTGTCACAATTCATCTAATATGACATAATAAACAATATTAATAACATAGAAACATAACATATACTCTAGAATAAATGAAATATGTCATTACAAATGTGAGGACTGGTGTTGTGTTGTTTGTTGTTGGGTGTGTATAAGGGCCACTGAAAGATAAGCCTTACATAGTGGTGGTGAATGGCAGCAGCAGAGATGGCGGTGTTGTCAGTCGCCCTATATACCTCTAGAAACAATGGAGGAGTTAAGTTTCGTGTCGTCATTTTTCTATCGATCAATGGCTTAACTTTCTTGCTACACTGTTAATGCTACACTTTATCGCTGGCTGGCACTATATCCTTTATTAACTCCCGCTGCTTTAGTATCATAACAGATCGTAGAATCACTGAATCACTTAAGAAGACACATTCTCCCCTCTCAGCCCTTTACCAAAGGGCTGGCACTAGGAGCTTTCTTTGGGCCCATGGTGGCTTGTTTAGCAGTTGTAAGCACTAAAACGAATGGAATACAGTAGACCCTCATTTAGCACGACTTTATGTTGCTCGTTTTGGGTATTACACGATTGAAGAATTGTGGCACATTTTTATCTAACACGATGTAAACCTAATATTACACGATTCGTTGGAGGGGAAAAAATTTTGAGCATGCGGTTGCCTGCGGTGGGTTAAACCATTGAGTCAGTGGGGGAGTCCCACTGCTATCCCCAGCCACCCTCACCCACCCACGCATCCCTCCCAGTGTTCAGTTTGATTCATACGCGTGCAGGACAATCAGGAAGCTCGCTGTGTTTATTTACATACATTTTCTCATTTTCATTGCATTTTGATAAATCTTTGTACACATAAAAAGAGGTAAACATAAGTCTGACTGACTGACTTGACTGAATGACTTACTGACTTGGCTGAATGACTCACTGACTTGACTGAATCACTTGACTGACTTACTGAATCACTTGACTGACTTACTGAATCACTTGACTGACTTACTGAATCACTTGACTGACTTACTGAATCACTTGACTGACTTACTGAATCACTTGACTGACTTACTGAATCACTTGACTGACTTACTGAATCACTTGACTGACTTACTGAATCACTTGACTGACTTACTGAATCACTTGACTGACTTACTGAATCACTTGACTGACTTACTGAATCACTTGACTGACTTACTGAATCACTTGACTGACTTACTGAATCACTTGACTGACTTACTGAATCACTTGACTGACTTACTGAATCACTTGACTGACTTACTGAATCACTTGACTGACTTACTGAATCACTGACTGACTTACTGAATCACTTGACTGACTTACTGAATCACTTGACTGACTTACTGAATCACTTGACTGACTTACTGAATCACTTGACTGACTTACTGAATCACTTGACTGACTTACTGAATCACTTGACTGACTTACTGAATCACTTGACTGACTTACTGAATCACTTGACTGACTTACTGAATCACTTGACTGACTTACTGAATCACTTGACTGACTTACTGAATCACTTGACTGACTTACTGAATCACTTGACTGACTTACTGAATCACTTGACTGACTTACTGAATCACTTGACTGACTGAATGACTTAAAGTTAGACACTCTTGTACAACCATCGACTTCAGTACCAGAACCTCTACCATCCACCTGAGCCCAGTAGGGCCACAGCATAACTCTCCACTCTTTACAATCATCCACGAACATCATTACCCACAATTTAAGGTAAGAAATACTATTATTTCTATTGCATTTGTAGTCTTAAGCAGTAATATATCATGACAATGAACTACAATTACATATTTGCCTTCAATTTTTGCAAAATCTGTTGGTCTAAAAAAAAATTGTTTGGCTTTTTGGGGACTCCCAGGAACATAACCCTATTTTTCCCATAAGTTCTTCTAATTATCTAACACGATTTTACCTAACACGATGTTTTCAGGACCGTAACTACCGTGCTAAATGAGGGTCTACTGTATTACGAAATGTATCGTATGAACGCGTTGGTTGATGGTCACTCGCTGATAAACAATGCCAGACTGACTGTGAATGGTGTGTGGGGCCGCTCGGGCTGTGCGTACGCGTTCGGGACCAATGACGATCACCGAGCCAATATTTTGATGAAAAAAAGAGTTACGATTACTGAAAATTACGAACTCCGATGACTACGAAAACCGGAGTACACCACTGTATATATGAAGAGATTCGGGGAAATTGGTTAGTCAGACTTGAGTCCTGGATGACGATAATACAATACCTGCACTCTGAAGGTAGAATGGTGATGTTGTGGTTTAGGGGCATTATCTGAACTGTGATGTCAGCACACTTCTGGCAAGACTCTGATTAAATGATTAACAGTAAAAGTGTTTTCTTCTTTGTTGGGTCACCTTACCTTAGTGGGAGACGGCTGGAGTGTTAACCCTTTGGGGGTCCCAAGGCCCTCTCCGAAATTCGTTCTCATGGTCGCAAATTTTTCGGGAATTTTTTTATTTTTTTTCTTATGAAATGATAGAGAATCTTTTTCCGATCATAACGCCACCAAAATTACGAAATTTGATGGAAAACTAACGGAATTATGCTCTCACAAAGTTAGTGGTATCAATGACAATTACGCATCGGCGATTTCGCCCACTTTGAGCCCTATTTTCGGCAAATTCCAATGTTTCAGTCTACTAAAATTATAGCTATTTCGCTAGAATTCCATTTGTTCTATCAACTGAGTACAGTGGACCCTCGCTATTCGAACATAATCCGTTCCAGGAGCTAGTTCTTAACACGAAATGTTCGAAAGGCGATTTAATATTTCCCATAAGAAATAATGGAAATACTATTAATCCGTTCCTGCTGTCAGGAGGCATGACAAAATAGTACTTCACTATGAAGCTATTATCAACTCGACAGCTTATTTATCTATCACAATTCATCTAATATGACATAATAAACAATATAAATAACATAAAAACCTGATATACACCCTAGAATGAATAAAATATGTATGTCATTATGAATGTGGTGGCTGGGGAGGATGGTGGTGGTGGGTATACTTGGTCCAGCTATGAAAACATCTTCCCATTCTTTCCTCCTTCAGACGTGTTAGTATAAGAGAAAACGGAGTTTGTAATGCTAACTGCATTAGATCACTTCCAGTCAGCTTCACGTAGTGAACAGAAATCATATGTGTCAGGCTGGTAACAGCAACAACTGGTTTGTTTACAAAACTCCCGAACCTTCATTTAATCTTGTTTACTCACCTCACACTCTACATTAAGACTGCCTCTACCACTGCCTCTCACCACTCTCACCACTGCCTCTACTACCACTGCCTCTCACCACTGCCTCAACCACTGCCTCTCACCACTGCCTCTACCACCACTGCCTCTCACCACTGCCTCTCACCACTGCCTTTACCACCACTGCCTCTACCACCACTGCCCCTACTACCACTGCCTCTCACCTCTGCCTCTCACCACTGCCTCTACTACCACTGCCTCTACTACCACTGCCTCTACTACCACTGCCTCTACTACCACTGCCTCTACTACCACTGCCTCTACTACCACTGCCTCTCACCACTGTCTCTACTACTGCCTCTACTACCACTGCCTCTCACCACTGCCTCTACCACTGCCTCTCACCACTGCCTCTCACCACTGCCTTTACCACCACTGCCTCTACTACCACTGCCTCTGCTACCACTGCCTCTACTACCACTGCCTCTACCACCACTGCCTCTACTACCACTGCCTCTACTACCACTGCCTCTAACCACTGCCTCTACCACTGCCCTCTGCCTCACCACTGCCTCTACCACTACTAACACCAACTGCCTCCATAAAAACAACTCAAAATTATAATTAAGTGTGAAATGTCTGGATGAGCGTGCAGGGTATTGTTCTCTCAAGTGTAAACAACGCGGGACTGGCTTTCCACGCCTGAGTGGAGAGGCACTCAAGCGCCTGGGCGGACAGGTCTCGGACGCACTTGTTCGAAATGTGATATTTTGTTCGCATGGTGATATCGATTTTCTTATTCTAATGACGATATGTTCTATTGCCGAGCCATTTGAATAGCGGGGATCCACTGTATAAGACACTGCCAATTTACCGATTTGAACTACCCAATAAGGTGGTCAGAAATTTGCAATTTGGCCAATTTCACACAAATTTCAAAAGCTGCTAATTTCAAAATAGGGTCCAGCATAAACAAGACAGACATTCCTGGCACTAAAATAACATTTTATCTGTTCATTAGTCATGTCACCAGGCCCCTCTTACATTACTTTTGCTTTCCATTTTGAATTTTTATTCTCACAAAAAGTAGAAGATTTACTGTTATGTATACAACTGCATCATTGTAAAAATGGTATAAATAATATCAGCGCACTTGTGCAAGAATATTAGACTAACCAGTTGATGTGTATTGGACGCATGGCGTGATTTGTTTACTCTTGAAGATCAGCAAAAATCGAACATTTTCGCTACTTTGTGCTCAGTTTCAAGGTACTTGTCATCGTGAAACCAGTCAAAATTATCTCTATTTCTGTAATATATCATCCATTCTATCGAATGAGACTAAGAAAACGAGTATACAAGCATAAATACTATACGAAAATGGACTGCAAAATCGCTGTTTTAAACCAAAAACAGGGTCTGAGTTTTTTTTCCTCATTATGCACTGTGTGGTGCAGGATTTTTTTTATATTGCGCACACTGACCGCACAGACCCATTCTCTCACATCTAGGCCTACCAGGCTGTTTCCACTTGATTTGAGGGTGCTAGAATTTAGGCGTACTAGTACGACGAAAACCCTGGTGCGTAAGCCGTACTAGTACGGCCGAAACCCCGAAAGGGTTAAGGATCAGGGGTCTCGACACTGAACGGGTTAATATGGCGCCCTCAAGACTAGTAAGACACTCGTAGTGATTTTAATGTATATCTGCATACACATAAGTGTATTTATCAGAGAATGGCCAGGAGGGCTACCATACCTACCACACCTGACTTGTTACAGTAAATACTACTCACCTTTTGCCCTACATTAAGACTACAAATATTTTGAGGTAAATAATGAGTATACTGTGTGTGTATTTTACTTTTTAATGCCTAGTTATATTGCTAATTTAATATATGTTAGTGTAAACTTATCTGGTATTTATATGCATTTATAAATGGAAAAAATGGAGTTCTGCTTTTCGGCGAAGTCTGCTTTCCGGCAGTAGCCTGGAACCTAACCTACCATATAAGTGGGGCCCTACTGTATATATGAGAGGTATAAGGTATAGTATATAGACTGCTGCATATTAAATAACATTATATACTTGTGTTACAGCCGGGATAAGAAACATCGTCACCGCAGTGACAGATATGTGGATGACAGAAATCCTCGAGACTTTGCTGACCTGCTAGAGCGAGAGAAGTATCGCATTAAGAAGGAAAAGAAGAAAGAAGGCAGGTATGTTAATGTAGTTTCATAGTCAAGTTACCTCCCTAGTGCACCAGGCTTACTGTTTTCTCTCACTGTATTACAGTAAACTTTCACTTTAGCTGACTAATAAGTGTGAAGTGGGTTGCTGATACTGGCAATTGTGGTGGATCAAGAAGACATTGTTTTGCTGTGATTGTAGCAATGACAAACTATTTTGTAATTAACCCCTTGAGGGTCCAGACCACCAATCTGAAAATTCCCCACAGGGCCTCACAAAAAAGTTATTATTTTTTCTTATGAAATGGTAGAGAATCTTTTTCTGAAGGTAAT
Organism: Cherax destructor; assembly: GCA_009830355.1. NCBI lineage: Eukaryota > Metazoa > Arthropoda > Malacostraca > Decapoda > Parastacidae > Cherax > Cherax destructor. Next base: position 22,793 of record WNWK01009974.1, on the reverse strand, counting down.
AATGCAAAAAGTATGAAATTTGATAAAAAAAAAATTGACGAAATTACGCTCTCACAAATGGAACAATGTAATTAGCCGAAAATAGGAATCAAAGTGGGCAACACTTTGACTCCTATTTTTGGCTAATTACATTGTTTCATTAGACCAAATTCTTAGTTATTTGGCTACTGTGTGTTCCATTTTATCTATTGAGCACAAGAAATTGCCCAATCAACTATTTTAACTACCCAATAAAGTGATCAGAAATTGGTAATTTGGCCAATTTCATACAAAGTTCAAAATACAGTGGTACCCCGAGTTTCGGTCATAATTCGTTCAGAAGGTTGTTCGAGTGCCGTTACCAAACAAATTTGTTCCTATAAGGAATACTGTAAATTAGATTAGTCTGTTTCAGACCCCCAAAAATACACTTACAAAAGCACTTAAAATAATACACTTACATAATTGTTCAAGTTGGGAGCTGTACGAAATTTGGGGTACCACTGTATTCTAATTTCAAAATAGGGTCCAGAATAAACAATGCAGGCATTTCTGCACTAAAATAACATTTCCTCTGTTTATTAGTTATGTTTCCAGGCTTTACACATGAATTCCATTTTGATTTTTCATTTACATAAAGAATTTTTATTCACACCAAAAAAATAGTAGATTTACTGTTATGCAATATTGTAATAATTGTATAAATATCAGTGCATTCGTGAATGCAAATTAGACTCACCAGCTGACGTGTATTGGACGTATGATGTGATTTGTTTACTCTTGAACATCAGCAAAAATCGAACATTTCCACTAATTTGAGCTCAATTTCAAGCTATTTTCAGTACTAAATCCAATCAAAATCATCTCTATTTCTGTAGTATATCTTCCATTCTATCAAATGAGACCAAGAAACCACGAATACAACCATAAAAACCATACAAAAATACACAGCAAAATTGCTGTTTTAATCCAAAAACAGTCACAATTTTTTTTCTCATTATGCACTGCGTGCTGCAGGATTTATGGTGCACACTTACCACATAGATGCATTCTCTCATATCTAGGCCCAAATTTACAGTTCACAGCTTATCTGAGTGAGCTGAGCTCAGGACGTAGTACTATGGCACTGACCCTGGCTTCATAGCCGTAGACCTACAGCACAGATCCTCAAGGGCTTAATGGACTCTTTTGTTTCTAAAAATTGACCCAGTGAATTTTATTTTGCTCAGTTAACCCTGGATATAACAGACTAACATGGAGGAATTGTCCTAGTTAATGTTAAAAATGGCAATAAAAAAGCACTAAAGTACTGTATACCTAATACAGTGGACCCTCGGTTTTCGTGTTTAATCCATTCCAGAGAGATCGGATAAAACTGAAATCATTTTCCCCATAAGAAATAATGTCAATTCAATTAATTCGGTTCAGATACCCAGGCGTATTCTTCTTTCTTTCAACACGTCGGCCGTTTCCCACCGAGGCAGGGTGGCCCAAAAGGAAAAACGAAAGTTTCTCCTTTTACATTTAGTAATATATACAGGAGAAGGGGTTACTAGCCCCTTGCTCCCAGCATTTTAGTCGCCTCTTACGACACGCATGGCTTACGGAGGAAGAATTCTATTACACTTCCCCATGGAGACCCAGGAGTATTAACAAAAAATAATTTTTTTTTTGAGATTAAATATAGATTTACATAAAGAAAAGAATGACAAATAAATATAAAGCACTATAAATAAGAAATATTTACACTTTATAAATAAGAAATATTTACACTTATCTTGGAGGAGATGGTGGCAGAGGGCGGCATTGGCCTCGGTGCCCCTATATACCTCTAACAACAATAGAGGAATTAAGTTTCTTGTCATTTTTCTATCGCTTAATCGCTTAACTTGCTACACTATTAGTGCTACACTTTATCGCTGGCTGGCGCTATAGCCTTTATTGACTCCACTTGGATACTTTGCTATGATTTCTTTCTTTAATTCTATGGTGTTCCTCACTTTCTTTACCAAAGGACTGGCACTAGTAGTTTTCTTTGGGCCCATGGTGGCTTATTTAGCATTCACACACACAATAATCAATGGCCAAAAACAATGGATTGTTAAGAAATGTTTTGTATGAACTTGCAGGATAATATTCACTCACCCAGAAACAATGCTACACTGCCTGAGAATGTGCGTGGGAGGCGGGCTTTGTATGTGCGCTGGGCACTGGACAAGTTCCGTACCATCGACGAAAACGGAGTCAATATTTCCACGAAAAAAGTGCGCAAAAACTGAAATCTGCAAAAACAGAAATACAGTAGACCTTCATTTAGCACGATAGTTACGTTCCTGAAAAAGTCGTGTTAGATAATTTCGTGTTAAATAATTAAAATAACTTATGGGGAAAATAGGGTTACGTTCCTGGGAGTCCCCAAAAAGCCAAACAAGTTTTTTTTAGACCAACAGATCTTACAAAAATAAAAGTGAATATGTAATTGTAGTTCATTATCGTGATGTATTATGTTGTTTTTACTGCTTAAGACTACAAATGTAATAGAAATAATAGTAGTTACCTTAAATTGTGGGTGCTAGTGTTTGTGGATGATTGTGAAGAGTGGAGAGTTATGCTGTGGCCCTACTGGGCTGAGGTGGATAGTAGAGCTTCTGGAACTGAAGTCGATGGTTGAACTGAGTGTCTAACTTTAAGTCAGTCAAGTCAGTCAGTCAGTCATTCTGTAAGTCAGTCAAGTCATTTAGTAAGTCAGTCAAGCCATTCAGTAAGTCAGTCAAGCCATTCAGTAAGTCAGTCAAGCCATTCAGTAAGTCAGTCAAGTCATTCAGTAAGTCAGTCAAGTCATTCAGTAAGTCAGTCAAGTCATTCACTAAGTCAGTCAAGTCAGTCAGTAAGTCAGTCAAGTCAGTCAGTAAGTCAGTCAAGTCATTCAGTAAGTCAGTTACACAAACTTATGTTTACATCTTTTTATGTGTACAAAGGAACACTTCATTACGGCCACGGGTTATGTCTTGTCTAATATCTTTGTTTTCTTCGTTAATTCAAGATCAAAACACAATTCACTCTCTCTTATTCTTCACAAACACAGCTGGCTTGTAGCCGAGGACTTTTTGACGCGTATGAAATACGTACGAATGCTGGGATGGTGGGGTCCGTGGTGGCTGGGTAAGGCGGGTGGTGTCCGCTGAACAACAACAACAAGGCTGCTTGTGGGAATGGTTATTTGTTTTTCCTTCCCACAAACTGTAAGTAAGTTTATTCAGGTATACACAGATACAGTTACGAAGATTATCATACATAGCAGCATATGTGTAGAGAACCTAGGATAACCCAAAAAAGTCAGAGTGACTTAGTATTTCCATTGACTGACTTTTTTTGGGTTATCCTAGGTTCTCTACACATATGCTGCTATGTATGATAATGTATGTAACTGTACTCACCTAATTGTGGTTGCAGGGGTCGAGACTCAGCTCCTGGCCCCGTGTATCTGAATAAACTTAGTTTGCAGGAAGGAAAAACAAATTCCCTTTTCCTCAAAGCATGAGGATTCTTAGGCAGTAAATAACCATGGGCTTACACTTGAAATCATCTGATGCATTACCGAAAAGGAGCAAGGTGAAGCGATCCTTTGCTGTCTTGAAGCCTGGTGCACTTTTCTCTTGCTGACTAATATAAGTTCGTGTTGGCATTTTCTTCCAGAAAACACTTGTCTTGTCAGCATTAAACACTTGATGTGGCTCATAGCCACCCTTAGTAGGACCCCCACTGACTCAACGGTTTAACCCACCGCGGGCGACCGCGCGCTCAAAATTTTTCCCCTCCTGCCGAACCGTGTAATATCATCTTTACGTCGTGTAAGATGATAATGTGTTGCAAATCTTAAATTGTGCAATACCCGTAACGTGCAACATAATCTCGTGCTAAATGACGTTCTACTTTACACGAAAACCGAGGGTCCTCTGTATAGTACTGTACACAGTTTATAGATATACTTCAATAAACATAAAATATTTTTTCTCCTCAATAAACTGGCCATATCCCACTGAGGCAGGGTGTCCTAAAAAGAAAAACAAAAGTTTCTCTTTTATATATTTAGTAATTTATACAGGAGAAGGGGTTACTAGCCCTTTGCTTCTGGTATTTTAGTCACCTCTTATGACACAAAAATTCTTCTCCACTTCCCAATGGAGTAAAAATGGAAATTATATGAATTAAAGTACAATTTAACCAGTGGATTTTGGCCAATATTTTAAGTTTGTTTATCGAGGGTTTACTATAATGGCCACAATCTACTGGATAAATTATACTTTATAACTCATTTATTTTCAGTGTTTATAGTAATGTAACTAATTTTATAGTATTACAGTAGGTTATTTAAGTCCTTGTTTTTGCTATTGTTTAACATTATTTTGATTTAGCAGACACTCAGTCCTTCCTGTTAGTCCATAATATCAAGGGTTTACTGTAATTTGCAAAGTCCATTAAACCAAGGGTTTACTGTATTCTCTTTTATTTTACCATAATTTTTTTCAGTATTTTCATTATGGTTCTGCTTTTCCTAGATCTTTCATCATGGGTGTCTTTTCCTAGATCTTTCATCATGGGTGTCTTCCTCTTTCTGCATCCTTCCCCACACTCCTCTCTCCCATCTTTCCTGCCTTCCCTCTCTTCCCTTACCTTGGATCTGCCTCTTCCCCTCTTCCTCTACCTTTGTCTCCCCAGTCTGCTTATCTCCTCTGCCTCATAGTACATTTCAAAGAAAGGATTACCCACATACACTTCATCACAGGATCTAGATAGTACTGTTCTTGGTGAATCTTGGTTTAATGTAAATGACTTTGACACCTAGGTAGTAGGTTGGTAGACAGCAACCACCCAGGGAGGTACTACTGTTCTGCCAAGTCAGTGTAAAACGAAAGCCTGTAATTGTTTTACATGATGGTAGAATTGCTGTTGTCTTTTTTTTTTTATTAACACATCGGCTGATTCCCACCAAGGCAGGGTGGCCTGAAAAAGAAAAACTTTCATCATCATTCACTCCATCACTGTCTTGCCAGAGGGGTGCTTTACACTACAGTTATAAAACTGCAACATTAACACCCCTCCTTCAGAGTGCAGACACTGTACTTCCCATCTCCAGGACTCAAGTCCGGCCTGCCGGTTTTCCTGAATCCCTTCATAAATGTTACTTTGCTCACACTCCAACAGCACGTCAAGTATTAAAAACCATTTGTCTCCATTCACTCCTATCAAATACGCTCACACATGCTTGCTGGAAGGCCAAGCCCCTCGCACACAAAACTTACTTTACCCCCTCCCTCCAACCTTTCCTAGGCCGACCCCTACCCCGCCTTCCCTCCACTACAGATTTATACACTCTCGAAGTTATTCTGTCTCGTTCCATTCTCTCTACATGTCCAAACCACCTCAACAACCCCTCCTCAGCTCTCTGGATAATAGTTTTGGTAATCCCGCACCTCCTCCTAATTTCCAAACTCCGAATTCTCTGCATTATATTCACACCACACATTGACCTCAGACATGACATCTCCACTGCCTCCAGCCTTCTCCTCGTTGCAACATTCATCACCCATGCTTCACACCCATATAAGAGTGTTGGTATAACTATACTCTCATACATTCCCTTCTTTACTTCCATGGACAAAGTTCTTTGTCTCCACAGACTCCGAAGTGCTCCACTCACCCTTTTTCCCTCATCAATTCTATGATTCACCTCATTCTTCATAGACCCATCTGCTGACATGTCCACTCCCAAATATCTGAATACATTCACCTCCTCCATACTCTCTCCCTCCAATCTGATATCCAATCTTTCGTCACCTAATCTTTTGTTATCCTCATCACCTTACTCTTTCCTATATTCACTTTCAATTTTCTTCTTTTACACACCCTACCAAATTCATCCACCAACCTCTGCAACTTCTCTTCAGAATCTCCCAAAAGCACAGTGTCATCAGCAAAAAGCAACTGTGACAAACTCCCACTTTGTATTTAATTCTTTATCTTTTAACCCCACACCTCTTGCCAAGACCCTCGCATTCACTTTTCTTACAACCCCATCTATAAATATATTGAACAACCACGGTGACATCACACATCCTTGTCTAAGACCCACTTTTACTGGGAAATAGTCCCCTTCCCTCCTACACACTCTAACTTGAGCCTCACTATCCTCATAAAAACTCTTCACTGCTTTCAGTAACCTACCTCCTATTCCATACACCTGCAACATCTGCCACATTGCCCCCCTATCCACCCTATCATACGCCTTTTCCAAATCCATAAATGCCACAAAAACCTCTTTACCCTTATCCAAATACTGTTCACCTATATGTTTCACTGTAAACACTTGGTCTACACACCCCTACCTTTCCTAAAGCCCCTTGTTCATCTGCTATCCTGCTTTCTGTCTTACTCTTAATTCTTTCAATAATAACTCTACCATACACTTTACCAGGTACACTCAACAGACTTATTCCCCTATAATTTTTGAACTCTCCTTTGTCCCCTTTGCCTTTATACAAAGGAACAATACACGCTCTCTGCCAATCCCTAGGTACCTTACCCTCTTCCATACATTTATTAAATAATAGCACTAACCACTCCACAACTATATCCCCACCTGCTTTTAACATTTCTATCTTTATCCCATCAATCCCAGCTGCCTTACCCCCTTTCATTCTACCCACTGCCTCATGAACTTCCCCCACACTCACAACTGGCTCTTTTTTTTTTCTGTCTCATAAACATGCAAGATTTCAGGTACATCTTGCTACTTCTACTTACACTTAGGTCACACTACACATTCATGTACAAGCATATATATACACACCCCTCTGGGTTTTCTTCTATTTTCTTACTAGTTCTTGTTCTTATTTAATCTCTCCATGGGGAAGTGGAACAGAATTCTTCCTCCGTAAGCCATGCGTGTCGTAAGAGGCGACTAAAATGCCGGGAGCAAGGGGCTAGTAACCCCTTCTCCTGTATATATTACTAAATGTAAAAGGAGAAACTTTCGTTTTTCATTTTGGGCCACCCCACTTTGGTGGGAAACGGCCGACGTGTTGAAAGAAAAGAAAGAAAAGGAGAAACTTTCGTTTTTCCTTTTGGGCCACCCTGCCTCAGTGGGAAATGGCCGACATGTTGAAAGAAAGAAAGAATTGCTGGTGTCTTTTTTCTGTCTCATAAACATGCAAGATTTTAGGTCACACTACACATGCATGTACAAGCATATACAGTGGACCCCCGAGTTACGAACACCCCGGAAATCGTACAATTATGTAAGTATAATATTGTAAGTGCTTTTGTAAGTGTATTTTTGGGGGTTTGAAATGGACTAACCTACTTGACATTATTTCTTAAGGGAGTAAATTCGTTCGGTAATGGCACTTGAGCAGGCTTCTGGAATGAATTTTGTCCGTTACTTGGGGGTCCACTGTATATACACACCCCTCTGGGTTTTCTTCTATTTTCTTATTAGTTCTTGTTCTTGTTTATTTCCTCTTATCTCCATGGGGATGTGGAGCAGAATTCTTCCTCTGTAAGCCATGCGTGTCGTAAGAGGCGACTAAAATGCCGGGAGCAAGGGGCTAGTAACCCCTTCTGTATATATTTCTAAATTTAAAAGGAGAAACTTTCGTTTTTCTCTTTGGGCCACTCTGCCTATACCTACTGATGTCTTTCTTGATCTTATCCGCCTTTGTGTGGACTCTAATTCCTTTTCCTTCCAAGGTAAATATTATTCTCAAACCTTCGGTGTCACTATGGGTTCTCCTCTATCTCCTGTTCTTGTTAATCTTTACATGGAATACTTCGAGACTGTTCTTCTTCCTACTATTGATGTGCGCCCTTCACTCTGGCTCTGCTATGTAGATGACATCTTTGCTCTTTGGCCTCGTGACTCTAGTCTCTTCCAACCATTTCTTGATGCTCTTAATAATCTTGCCCCTTCTATTAAGTTTAAAGCTGAATGGGAATCTAATTCCTTACTTCCTTTCCTTGATGTTCATGTCCACCTCTCAGATACAGGTTTTGCCTTTTCCATGTACCGCAAGCCTATGCACAGTGGCATGTATGTTCACTACTTTTCTTATCATGCTTCCTCTGTCAAGAAAAGTGTTCTTATCTCCCTCTTTCTCCGTGCTCTCCGCATTTGTGACCCTTGGTTCCTTGAATTAGAAATTTCCACTCTTCATAATTCATTTTCCTGTCTTGGCTACCCTTCCCATTTCATAGACTCTGCCTTCTCACATGCTAAACAGACTTTCTTCTCTCCCAAACTCTCTACTCTTGGGAACTCTCCTGTCCTCTGCCTTCCCTACATTTCCGGTCTCTCTAATCTCAACAACTCTCTCCGTTCCTTAGACATCAAACTTACTTTTCGCCAGATTAACACTCTTCGCACTAATCTAGTTCATACCTCTCCTCCCTCTACAGATGCTCCTGGTGTCTACTCTATTTCTTGTTCCTCTTGTCCTCTTCAGTACTTTGGAGAAATAGGCCGTTCTTTTTCTGACAGACTTAAGGAGCACAAAAGTAGTGTTAAGCTTGCCGACACCAATAATACTCTTTTCTGTCATGTTAGAGATCACAGTCATCCTATTGATTGGTCTTCTGCTAAAACTGTCTACCCTACGTCTAACTTTCACAGTCGCCATCTGGTTGAATCCTCCCTTATACACAACTTTCCTTGTATGAATCTTAGTCTTGGCTTTGTCTCTGTAGATGCCTTCCTTTCCCATTACATTGTTAAATCCTCCAAACTTCAGAACACCTATGACTTAACCTGATTTTTTTTTTCCCTTCTCCCTCTTTCCCTTTCCTCTTTCTTTTTTCTCCTTTGTTTTCTTTCTTCTGCCTTGTATTTGTCCTTGCTCCTATCCTCTGTGGGCCGCTAGCTCCCTTGCAGTGCTCCTTTTTCTTAGTACAGTGGTACCTCGGTTTACGATGGTCCCCAAACTCGCCCTTTTATGTAAGTTTATTTTTTTAAATGCTTTTGTAAGTGTAGTTTTGGGGGTCTAAAAGGACTAGTCTATTTTACATCATTCTTTATGGGGATAAATTCGTTTGGTAATGGCACTTGAACAGCATTCTGGAACGAAAAAATATCATAAACCGAGGTACCACTGTATATGACTGACTCCACTACTACTACTATTACTCCTCCACCCCTTCCTCTCTTGTTCCTGTCCCTGTCCCTGTCTGCTAGCCTATATATACTCCCTCCTCCCCTTTTTGTTAGTGTGACTTTGTAAATGGTCCAAGTCGTACCGAAACATTGTTGTAAGCTCCTCTTTTCTATGTGTGGGTTATTTGTGCACCAAAGCAATGTTTCAAAGGTACTTTGAAGTGGCCTCGGACACTGAATTGACCTAAGAGAGTTCTGGAGGAATCACTTCCAGGACTTTGAACTCTGCTTGGAGAAAATTGTGGACAGAATGTGTCCAAGAGAAGGATTTTGAAGGGTTTGAGGCTGACCCTGAGGACCCTATGCCTATTGTGGAATGTATTGCTGTGTCTTTGGGTATGTCCATGGGGTTGGATGTGAGGGGCGAGGATGTGGAAGAGTTGGTGGAGGACCACAGGGAAGAGCTAACCACTGAAGAGCTGCAACACCTTCAACTGGAACAGCAACAGACTGCAGCTGAGGATATTGCTTCAGAGGAGGAGGGAGAGAATGTGCCTTCTTCAGTGATTAAGGACATGTGTGCAAAGTGGAGTGAGTTGCAAAATTTTGTGGAGAAATATCACCCTAACAAAACTGTTGCAAGCTGTGTCTGAAACATGTTCAATGACAATGTTTTGTCCCATTTTGGGCAAATCTTAGAGATGCCAGAAACAGAGCTCTCTGGACAGATTTTTAGTGAGACAGGGGTATGTAATGTTTATATTTACAATGGACCCTCCGTTATCGCCGATTTCGGGTTTAGCTGAGTTTTTTTGTCAAAATATTGGCTCCGTTTTTGTCGATGGTACGGAACCTGTCCAGTGCCCAGCGCGCACACAAAGCCTCCTCCCACACACATACTCAGGCAGTGTCGTGTTGTTTCTCGGTGAGTGAACATATCCTGTGAAGTCATACAAAACATTTCGTAATAATCCATTGTTTTTGGCACTTGTTTATTGTGTGAGCTAAATTAGCCACCATGGGCCCAAAGAAAGCTCCTAGTGCCAGTCCTTTGGTAAAGAAAGTGAGGAACACCATAGAATTAAAGAAAGAAATCGTAGCAAAGTACCAAAGTGGAGCTGATAAAGGCTATAGCGCGTGCCAGCGATAAAGTGTAGCATTAACAGTGTAGCAAGTAAGTTAAGCGATAGAAAAAGGATGACATGAAACTTAACTCCTCCATTGTTGTTTGAGGTACAGTGGTACCCCGACTTACGATGGTCCCCAAACTCACCCTTTTATGTAAGTTTATTTTTTTAAATGCTTTTGTAAGTGTAATTTTGGGGGTCTAAAAGGACTAGTCTATTTTACATCATTCCTTATGGGGATAAATTCGTTTGGTAATGGCACTTGAACAGCATTCTGGAATGAAAAAATATCGTAAGTCGGGGTACCACTGTATATAGGGGCACTGAGACCAACGCCGCCCTCTGCCACCATCTCCTCCAAGGTAAGTGTAAATATTTCTTACTTATAAAGTGTGAATATTTCTTAATTATAAATTAAAGTGTAAATTTTTCTTATTTATAAATTATGTACATTGTTTCAGTGTGAATAGTGGTGGTGGCTTCTTCTGCCGCCCACCACCACCACTATATGTACGGCTTATGGTCAGTGGCCCTTATAAACCTAACAACAATAACACACTACCACTAGTCCTCACATTCATAATGACATATTTTATTCTAGAGTATATATCATATTTCTATGTTATTAATATTTTTATTATGTCATATTAGATGAATTGTGGTAGATAAATAAGCTGTAGAGCTGATATTAGTGTCATATTGAAGCATTTTGTCCTGCCTCCAAACAATAAACTCGCCTCCCTCTCTCCGTCTTCCATACACCAACAAGAGTCGCCAATAAAAGTAAGTGTGATGTTAAATGTTCATTTATACATGTTATTTATATTTATTTGTCATTCTTTTCTGTATGTAAATTATATTTAATTTCTAAAAAAATTATTTTTGTTGATTCTCCTGGGTGTCTGAAACGGATTAATTGGATTTACATTATTTCTTATGGGGAAAATGGTTTCAGTTTTTGCCGATTTCAGTTTTCGCCGGTCTCTCTGGAACGTATTAACCCTTTGGGGGTCGGTGCCGTACTAGTACGTTTTACGAGCAGGGGTTGGTGCCGTACTGGTACGCGTAAATTCTGTGGTCAGTGTGCACAGTATAAAAAAAATCCTGCACCACCACTGCATAATGAGAGAAAAAAACTCTGACCATTTTTTTCGTTTAAAACAGCGACTTTGCAGTCAATTTTCGTATGGTATTTATTGATGTATTCTCGTTTTCTTGGTCTCATTTGATAGAATGGAAGATATATTACAGAAATAGAGATGATTTTGATTGGTTTGACAATGACAAGTACCTTGAAATTGAGCTCAAAGTAGCGAAAATGTTCGATTTTTGACGATGTTCAAGAGTAAACAAATCACACCATGCGTCCAATATACATCAACTGGCTAGTCTAATATTCATGCACAAGTGCTCTGATATTATTTATACCATTTATACAATGATGCAGTTGTATACATAACAGTAAATCTTCTATTTTTTGTTAGAATAAAAATTCAAAATGAAAAGCAAAAGTAATGTAAGAGGGGCCTGGAGACGTGGGTAATAAACGGAGATGATGTTATTTTAGTGCCAGGAATGTCTGCCTTGTCTATTCTGGACCCTATTTTGAAATTGGCATCGTTTGAAATTTGTGTGAAATTGGCCAAATTGCCATTTTCTGACCACTATTTTGGGTAGTTGAAATTGATAAATAGGCAGATTCTTGTACTCAATCGATAGAAGAAATGGAGTTCTAGCGACATAGCTATAATTTTAGTAGACTGAAACATTGGAATTTTCCGAAAATAGGGCTCAAAGTGGGCGAAATCTCCGATGCGTAAATGTCATCAATACCGCTAACTTCACGAAGGCATAATTCCGTTAGTTTTCGATCAAATTTCATAATTTTGGTGGCGTTATGATCGGAAAAAGATTCTCTATCATTCCATAAGAAAACAAATTTTTTTTTTTTTTCCAAAAATTTTCGACCCCAGGAACAGGTTTCCAAGAAGGCCTGTCGACCCCCAAAGGGTTAAAGATGAAAATGGAGGGTCCACTGTATTTATATTTATTTCTCATTGTTTTCTGTATGTAAAACTATAGTTATTCATTAAAGAATTAATTTTTTGTGAATATTTTTGGGTGTCTGGAACGGATTAATTGGATTTACGTTATTTCTTATGGGAAATATTGCAGTGGAACTCCGAGTTTCGGCCACCCTGAGTATCGGCCGCTTCGAGTTTAGACAGCTTTTTTCGGCTGAATTTTTTCCCGAGTTTTGCCCTGTGCCCCGTGTTTCGGCCGGCGTGCTAGACCTGTCCGCCTGACCGCGCAGGTGTCATGATCCAGTCTTGCTTTGTTTATCCTTGAGTGAACACTACCCTGCATGCTCATCCAAACATTTCACAATAAATTCATTGTGTTTATTGCTTGTTTATTGATTGTGACTGTGAAATAAGCCACCATGGGCCCAGAGAAACTTCCCAATGGCAGCCGTTTGGTAAAGAAAGTGAGAAACACCATAGAAGTGAAGAAAGAAATTGTAGAAAAATACGAAAGTGGTGTACATGTGGGCGAGCTTGCCAGGATGTACGGCAAAAACAAATCAACAATCACTTCTATCCTGGCGAAGAAAAAAGAAATCGAGGAAGCTGATGTTGCGAGGCAGTGGTGGAGGCGGTGGTAGAGGCAGTGGTGGATTACATAAGTGTAGAAGATTCACGAGTTTTGTAAACAAACCAGATGTTTTTCCAGTCGGCTTGACGGAGTGAACAGAAACCATTTGTGTCTGGGCTGTGTCCGGACACGAATGGTTTTTGTTCACTCTGTCAAGCCAACTGGAAAAACATCTCATATTTATGTTAATTTATATGTTTATAAGTTACGAAGTGTGTGTATTATATAATTTTGTATTCCTGCATGCCAGCACAGGCGCAAGTTTTGGAGTTTAAAGCAGTTAAACCCTAAACTGTCCACACGTAGATATATGTTCACGTGCGTACTGCCCCGAACGTAGATCAACGTTTTATTTTTCATTCCTTCAAATTTAGTGCGATAGGCCTGAGTCGCCTAGACATGAGAGAATGGGTCTGCGCCCTCAGTGTGCGCAGTATTAAAAAAATCCTGGACCACTTAGTACCTTGTGGGAGCACCAGTTCAATTGAGCTCCAACTAGAACAAATAGTGTGGCAAACACTGGGGATTCACTGATGTCATGTCGCATTAACACTCCCCTTATAAGAGGAAAGTAAAAATAGGTTAGATAAATACATGAGTGGCTGTGGGTGGGTGAGAGTTGGACCTGACTAGCTTGTGCTACTAGGTCTGATGCCATGCTCCTTCCTTCAGAGGATGTGACCTGACTAGGTGGGTCATTGGTCTAAGCCAGGGGGTGACATGGGCCAGTAGGCCTTCTGCAGTGTTCCTTCTTTTTTATGTTCTTATGTATTCGGCAGGCTGGCTGGCTTTGGCTGTCTCTGGCTGTCTATATCTCTGTCTGTATCTGTCTATATATCTGTCTATATCTATCTGTCCTATATCTCTGTCTATCTATATATATCTGTAATATCTCTCTGGCTCTCTCTCACATGTACACATAAGTACAGTTATTATACATAGTGTAAATTACCTAGGATTACCCAAAAATTCCAGGCAAAGTGCTATACAATGGTTGTAGATATAAGACATAATAAGCATGACTGGCAAGTAATACGCTTTGTCATGTCACTTCTGCATCGTGTATAATACCTGTTCGTTTACGAGCCGCACTCTGAGACTGAGACAAGCAGACGGAAAGACACACACACAGGCAGACAGAAAGACATAAGCAGCGCTAGACAGATAGATAGAGTCACAGATAGATAAATAGACAGACAGATACAGACGGACAGACAGACATACAGACAGTGAAAACAAAGCGAGGGTTCCCTGCTCACATTCATCAATGTCATTGGACTGTCAGTGTTATCTGACACTTGTCATAACACCATTCTTCAAGGAGTTTCATATTATACTCCAGGCACACATAGGCAGGCAGACAGAAAGACAGATAAGCAGAGCTAGACTGATAGATAGACAGACATAGATAGACAGACATAGATAGACAGACATAGATAGACAGACATAGATAGACAGACATAGATAGACAGACATAGATACAGACATAGATAGACAGACAGATAGATAGACAGACAGATAGATAGACAGATAGATAGACAGACAGACAGATAGAAAGACATGATAGATACAGACAGTGAAAACAAAGCGAGGGTTACCTGCACACATTCATTCATCAATGTCACTGCCTTATCAGTAGTTATCTGACAATTGTCATAACACCATTCTTCAAGGAGTTTCATATATACTCCAGGATGTCTAAAACATTGCTGGGACCTATAAATACTTTGTATATATTTATAGACAATAGTAAATGACCAAGTCAGGTGAAAATGTTCACCTGTTGGTGTGAGTGTGACTATTTGAGTACTATTTTAGTACCTAATATTAGTGTTAGAACAAAGATTGGCTATGAAATCACAAGAACTATTATAAATTGTAATTATCAGAACATAAAAATTATATAAATTAAAATAAAAACTAGAAAAAAAATATATCTGCAATTCTTCTGCAAGCGGCAGGACTTGATGTTGCCGTCAGGTGAGCATCCAGCACCAACTTGGCGGGCTTATATCTCGGTAAGTACTGGCCCTAACAATTTTTTTTTAGCCTATCCTGTTTATAAAAATGTGCTCTTCATTTAATTTTTTTTTTTTTTTCAAAATATTCGGAGCAGTACGCGAGTGAACGTAGATCTAAGTGTGGACAGTTTAAGGGTTAAGTGTGGACTTCAAAAATTGTTGCTATGTCTTTCTCATGTACTCTCCCTCTCCCTCCCACCTCCTTTACTCCCTTTCTCTCTACCACCTCGTACACTTCTTCTCATCACCACCTCACCCTCCCACCATCACTTCTTCCTTCCACCTCCCCTTCCCTGGTCTTTCTGATACTTGCTCCTATTTACACTGAAGAATTCTGCAAGATTTCCTTAAAAAAAAATTTACTTTAAAAACTTTATATACCTTATATAAAGTTTTAATCAACATACATCAGACAGGGTGAAGCTGCAGATGCAGTTCAATGTAGATAAATGCAAAGTTCTAAAGCTCAGGAGTGTCCATAACCCAAGCACTTATAAGTTAAATAACGTAGAACTTAGCCATACAGATTGCGAGAAGGACTTGGGGGTGATGGTAAGCAGCTACCTTAAACCAAGACAGCAATGCCTAAGCGTACGTAATAAGGCAAATAGATTACTGGATTTATATCAAGAAGTGTTAGCAACAGAAGTCCAGACGTTATATTACAGCTTTATACATCATTAGTAAGGCCTCACCTAGATTACGCAGCTCAGTTCTGGTCTCCATATTACAGAATGGACATAAATTCGTTAGAAAACATTCAGCGTAGAATGACTAAATTAATACATAGCATTAGAAATCTTCCTTACGAAGAAAGATTGAAGACCCTTAAATTACATTCACTTGTAAGACGTAGAATGAGGGGAGACATGATCCGAGGTATACAAGTGGAAAATGGGTATTAACAAAGGGGATATAAATAAGGTCTTGAGGGTATCTCTCCAAGAGAGAACCCGCAATAATGGATTCAAGTTAGATAAGTTTAGATTTAGAAAGGATATAGGAAAGTATTGGTTTGGAAATAGGGTAGTTGATGAATGGAACAGTCTGCCTAGTAGGGTTATTGAAGCAAGGACCTTGGGTAGTTTTAAATTTAGGTTGATAAATTCATGAGTGAAAGGGGTTGGATTTGAGTGGGAATTGCACATGAGTAAATAAAATTATCAAAGCTTATTTTGGGTAGCATTGAAAATTAGGTTGAACAAATATTCTGTTGGTGGGATGGAATGTAAGGACCTGCCTAGAATGGGCCAACAGGCCTGCTGCAGTGTTCCTCCTTTCTTATGTTCTTATGTTCTTAAGATTGCTAACAATGGAGCCTTCAACTGTTTCCGGTAATTTATCTTCAGTATTTCCCTGGGCATCCCCTTGTTTACTATCTACCGTGGTATTGCTAGTTTGTACCACTGTTTTGTGTGTGTCCTTGTCTACACATGTTTCCCCATCATTTATTTCACTAGAGCTACTGTCCCTCTTCAGGTCACCATCATTTATTTCTCCATTCTTAAATATATTGGGTATCATTTCAACATCTGTACCAGGGGCCGTAGCACCATCTGGCCCTGATTTTTTACTGTCCCAACTGTTATAGAAAGCTGTCATGTTTTTATGAAGTCCGATTTGGTGTTGTCATCTTTTAATATCGATGTGGTTTTATTCCACAGTTCGGTCTCATTTGGACATACCCAAAAACACTTCCCTTGTTTAATATCTCGGGTGGTAGAGTCTTGAATGCCTACACAAGGGGCGTGGCAGCATTACACAAAAGATGCATGTAATCCATGCAGAGGAACGTTTGCTTGTTTGGTTGCATATTACACAGGGTTTCATGATTTTTGTTGGTTGCTTTACTGTATATTCTACTAATAGGTTCCTGAAGTGGTAATCCGTCTATTTGTATCGTATCTATTTTATTTGCATGTGTAAGTGTTGGACAATCTTACCTCGTAAAAGTTATTCTTACTGTTATTGTTTAGGTGTTTGATAAGGTCCCCTAAAACTCCGTCTGCTTATTGAATCCGGACTCGGATACCAGTTTTGAATCCAGTCAATGGTTCCCTTAGTATAACTTGCGTGTTGGAGATAAAAACCGGTCCTTCTGGCAGCTCCTACTGTACGGCGGCCGTACCTCTGGCACCCTGGTTTACCTCTGGCACCCTGGTTTACCTCTGGCACCCTGTTTACTTCTTGCACCCTGGTAAAACCTCACCCCGCTTTAACACCTGGGTTTCAGTGCACTTATGATTCACTCTACTGGGTTTAGATTTTGTTTTTGTTTTTTCCTACACCACAACACTGCTGGTTTTTCCTATGATGACTGGAAGATATACGGACTTATGTGTAGTCCCCTCTCTTGTAGTTTGGCTTCAATCATCCTGCCCTTCCTGCTTCCCTCTCCACTTGTAACTCTACAATGTATTCGAAGCTCTGAACCACATGATCACTGGCCCCAGTGGATCTCTCATATGTGATGTCCTCAATGTCTGCACTACTCAGGGTGAATACTAGGTTCAGTCTTTCTGGTTCATCCTCTCCTCTCTCTGGTAGTGTCCCTTACATGTTGGTACATGAGGTTTTCCAGTACCACCTCCATCATTTTAGCTTTCCACGTTTCTGGGCCCCTATGTGGCTCCAGGTTCCCCCATGATCAGTAGCTTTGTGTGTCTTATTTACCATTTCGTCCAAGGCACATGTCGATTAGACACTAGGCCTGTTGTATATGTGTGTGTGTGTGTGTGTGTGTATGTTGAATAGTGTCTGATTCTGAGTTGGTTAATGATGCATTAGGTGAAGTTCGTGTAGTCTAGTATGCATTAATAGGTGTGTCAGTGTGATAGTCTGGTACACTGTGATACAGAGTGTGGTACACTGTGATACAGAGTGTGGTACACTGTGATACAGAGTGTGGTACACTGTGATACAGAGTGTGGTACACTGTGATACAGAGTGTGGTACACTGTGATACAGAGTGTGGTACACTGTGATACAGAGTGTGGTACACTGTGATACAGAGTGTGGTACACTGTGATACAGAGTGTGGTACACTGTGATACAGAGTGTGGTACACTGTGATACAGAGTGTGGTGCACTGTGATACAGAGTGTGGTGCACTGTGATACAGAGTGTGGTGCACTGTGATACAGAGTGTGGTGCACTGTGATAGTGTGTGGTGCACTGTGATACAGAGTGTGGTGCACTGTGATACAGAGAGTGGTGTACTGTGATACAGAGTGTGGTGCACTGTGATACAGAGTGTGGTGCACTGTGATACAGAGTGTGGTGCACTGTGATACAGAGTGTGGTGCACTGTGATACAGAGTGTGGTGCACTGTGATACAGAGTGTGGTGCACTGTGATACAGAGTGTGGTGCACTGTGATACAGAGTGTGGTGCACTGTGATACAGAGTGTGGTGCACTGTGATACAGAGTGTGGTGCACTGTGATACAGTGTGTGGTGCACTGTGATACAGAGTGTGGTGCACTGTGATACAGAGTGTGGTGCACTGTGATACAGATGTGGTGCACTGTGATACAGAGTGTGTGCACTGTGATACAGAGTGTGGTGCACTGTGATACAGAGTGTGGTGCACTGTGATACAGAGTGTGGTGCACTGTGATACAGAGTGTGGTGCACTGTGATACAAGTGTGGTGCACTGTGATACAAAGTGTGGTCACTGTGATACAAAGTGTGTACACTGTGATACAGAGTGTGATACAGAGTGTGGTACACTGTGATACAGAGTGTGGTACACTGTGATACAGAGAGTGGTACACTGTGATACAGAGTTGGTACACTGTGATACAGAGTGTGGTACACTGTGATACAGAGTATGGTACACTGTGATGCAGAGTGTGGTACACTGTGATGCAGAGTGTGGTACAATGTGATGCAGAGTGTGGTACACTGTGATGCAGAGTGTGGTACACTGTGATGCAGAGTGTGGTACACTGTGATGCAGAGTGTGGTACACTGCGATACAGAGTGTGATACACTGCGATGCAGAGTGTGGTACACTGCGATACAGAGTGTGGTACACTGCGATACAGAGTGTGGTACACTGCGATACAGAGTGTGGTACACTGCGATGCAAAGTGTGGTACACTGCGATGCAGAGTGTGGTACACTGTGATACAGAGTGTGGTGCACTGTGATACAGTGTGTGGTGCACTGTGATACAAAGTGTGGTGCACTGTGATACAGAGTGTAATGCACTGTGATACAGAGTGTGGTGCACTGTGATACAGTGTGGTGCACTGTGATACAGAGTGTGGTGCACTGATGATAGTGTGGTGCACTGTGATACTGAGTGTGGTGCACTGCGATACAGAGGTGGTACACTGCGATGCAGAGTGTGTACACTGCGATGCAGAGTGTGGTACACTGCGATACAGAGTGTGATACACTGCGATACAGAGAGTGGTACACTGTGATACAGAGTTTGGTACACTGTGATAGAGTGTGGTACACTGTGATACAGAGTATGGTACACTGTGATGCAGAGTGTGGTACACTGTGATGCAGAGTGTGGTACACTGTGATGCAGAGTGTGGTACACTGCGATGCAGAGTGTGGTACACTGCGATACAGAGTGTGGTACACTGCGATGCAGAGTGTGGTACACTGCGATACAGAGTGTGGTACACTGCGATACAGAGTGTGGTACACTGCGATACAGAGTGTTGTACACTGCGATACAGAGTGTGGTACACTGCGATGCAGAGTGTGGTACACTGCGATGCAGAGTGTGGTACACTGAGATACAGAGTGTGGTGCACTGTGATACAGAGTGTGGTGCACTGTGATACAGAGTGTGGTGCACTGTGATACAGAGTGTGGTGCACTGTGATACAGAGTGTGGTGCACTGTGATACAGAGTGTGGTGCACTGTGATACAGTGTGGTGCACTGTGATACAGAGTGTGGTGCACTGTGATAGTGTGGTGCACTGTGATACAGAGTGTGGTGCACTGTGATACAGAGTGTGGTGCACTGTGATACAGAGTGTGGTTCACTGTGATACAGAGTGTGGTGCACTGTGATACAGAGTGTGGTGCACTGTGATACAGAGTGTGGTGCACTGTGATACAGAGTGTGGTGCACTGTGATACAAAGTGTGGTACACTGTGATACAGAGTGTGATACAGTCTGTGGTACACTGTGATACAGAGTGTGGTACACTGTGATACAGAGAGTGGTACACTGTGATACAGAGTTTGGTACACTGTGATACAGAGTATGGTACACTGTGATGCAGAGTGTGGTACACTGTGATGCAGAGTGTGGTACACTGTGATGCAGAGTGTGGTACACTGTGATGCAGATTGTGGTACACTGGGATGCAGAGTGTAGTACACTGCGATGCAGAGTGTGGTACACTGCGATACAGAGTGTGGTACACTGCGATGCAGAGTGTGGTACACTGCGATGCAGAGTGTGGTACACTGCGATGCAGAGTGTGGTACACTGCGATACAGTGTGTGGTACACTGCGATACAGAGTGTGGTACACTGCGATACAGAGTGTGGTACACTGCGATACAGAGTGTGGTACACTGCGATGCAGAGTGTGGTGCACTGCGATACAGAGTGTGGTACACTGCGATACAGAGTGTGGTACACTGCGATACAGAGTGTGGTACACTGCGATGCAGAGTGTGGTACACTGCGATGCAGTGTGTGGTACACTGCGATACAGAGTGTGGTACACTGCGATGTAGAGTGTGGTACACTGCGATACAGAGTGTGGTACACTGCGATGCAGAGTGTAGTACACTGCGATACAGAGTGTGGTACACTGCGATACAGAGTGTGGTACACTGCGATACAGAGTGTGGTACACTGCGATACAGAGTGTGGTACACTGCGATACAGAGTGTGGTACACTGCGATACAGAGTGTGGTACACTGCGATACAGAGTGTGGTACACTGCGATACAGAGTGTGGTACACTGCGATACAGAGTGTGGTACACTGCGATACAGAGTGTGGTACACTGCGATACAGTGTGGTACACTGCGATACAGAGTGTGGTACACTGTGATACAGAGTGTGGTACACTGCGATACAGAGTGTGGTACACTGCGATACAGAGTGTGGTACACTGCGATACAGAGTGTGATACACTGCGATACAGAGTGTGGTACACTGCGATACAGTGTGGTACACTGCGATACAGAGTGTGGTACTCTGCGATACAGTGTGGTACACTGCGATACAGTGTGGTACACTGCGATACAGAGTGTGGTACACTGCGATACAGAGTGTGGTACACTGCGATACAGTGTGGTACACTGCGATACAGTGTGGTACACTGCGATACAGTGTGGTACACTGCGATACAGTGTGTTACACTGTGATAGTGTGGTACACTGTGATACAGTGTGGTACACTGTGATACAGTGTGGTACACTGTGATAGTGTGGTACACTGTGATACAGTGTGGTATACTGTGATGCAGAGTGTGGTTCACTGTGATGCAGAGTGTGGTACACTGTGATGCAGAGTGTGGTACACTGTGATGCAGAGTGTGGTACACTGTGATACAGAGCGTGGTACACTGTGATGCAGAGCGTGGTACACTGTGATACAGTGTGGGGTTCACTGTGATACAGAGTGCAGTACACTGTGATACAGAGTGTGGTACACTGTGTCGACAGAAGTGGAACTATGTATAGTAAAAGATGTTTTATTTGGTGTGACACTGTGTGTTGGGGTATTATCACGGGCGTTTATTCGTCTTACCCCGGGATTCCAATCATACTAACCGTCGAGCTTCTGCCCTTTTATTACCAGTAGGAGACGCGGCTCAAGCCCCACCACAAGATCCTTTCCCGACCAGTCTCTGGTTTATGCCGCTGAGTAGCCAGGGATACTGAGCAGGCGCCAAGTTACCAAGACGCCTATGATGCCACTTGTCAGACATAGTTATAGCTGTGACACAGAGTTGTGGACTTACACTATGACTATGCATTAATACATAATAATAATGAATGACAAGTCATAACAAATGGCTTTAATGATAGACCAAAAATATAATGAAGTTATTCTCCATAATAACAATTTATTGCATTATCAACACATGTAATAAATATATATATATATATATATATATATATATATATATATATGAAAAAATAGAAGAATTCCAAGCGCTTTCGTGACTACTCACATTATCAAGGAACTATAAAAGGAAACGTGAGAAGAAGGCTTATAAAGAGGCAGAATACACCTCACAGTCACATCACACTAACAAAGACAACACCTCACAGTAGCGTAACATCTCACGACTCTGTGAAGAACATAAGAAAGGACCTGAAACTCTACCCAAGAATTAAGATTAGTCCAATTTATCATTAAATTCTTCCCAAATTTTATTAATTATAAATGAATCCAATTTATATAAACCAAAATAAATATTCATATTATTTTCAAAACTGCTTTTAATGAAACATGATTCTATTATATTCCTCTCAACCATGGACTTGCTTGATACAACCTTCTCAGCATTTTGAAAATCAATTGGTGGGTTAAAGTCTCTCACATGAATAAATAGAGCATTAGAATCTTGTCCAGTTCTAATGCTATATTTATGTTGTTTTAATCTTAGTTCAAGACTTTTACCAGTTTGACCATAAACTTTATCGCATATTTTAAAGGGAATCTTATAGACACATCCGTCAGCATTTTCTGGGGATTTTTTTATCAAAAGTCTTTTTAATGTATCAAGATTTTTAAATACAACTTTGATATTAAAATTCTTAAGAAAGGAAGGCATATCAACCAAGTTTTCATGGTAAGGAGAACCAACATATTTTTGGTTGAATAAGGTTGGTTGTCCCTTTTGGATTGTAAAAAGTATTTCTAGC
>WNWK01009973.1:35000-73074 GCA_009830355.1 Cherax destructor | reverse complement strand
AAGTGGAAAATGGCGAATGTAATACCTATTTTCAAAGCAGGTGACAGGTCCTTAGCTTCGAACTATAGACCAATAAGCCTAACCTCCATAGTGGGAAAATTTATGGAATCAATAATTGCCGAGGCAATTCGCAGCCATCTTGAAAAGCATAAATTAATCAAAGAATCTCAGCACGGTTTTACAAAAGGGCGTTCCTGCCTTACAAATTTAATAATTTTTTTCACTAAGGTGTTTGAGGAGGTAGATCATGGTAATGAATATGATATTGTGTATATGGACTTCAGTAAGGCTTTTGATAGAGTCCCACATCAGAGACTATTGAGGAAAATTAAGGCACACGGAATAGGAGGAGAAATTTTTCCTGGATAGAGGCATGGTTGACAAATAGGCAGCAGAGAGTTTGCATAAATGGGGAGAAATCAGAGTGGGAAGTGTCACAAGCGGTGTTCCACAGGGGTCAGTATTGGGCCCTTGTTGTTCACAATCTACATAAACGACATAGATGAGGGAATAAATAGCGACATAAGCAAGTTTGCCGATGACACCAAAATAGGCCGTCCAATTCATTCAAATGAGGACATTAGAGCACTCCAGGAAGATTTGAATAGACTGATGCAGTGGTCGGAGAAGTGGCAGATGCAGTTTAATATAGATAAATGCAAAGTTCTAAATATTGGACAGGACAATAACCATGCCACATATAAACTAAATAATATAGATCTTAATACTACTGATTGCGAAAAGGATTTAGGAGTTCTGGTTAGCAGTAATCTAAAACCAAGACAGCAGTGCATAAGTGTTCGCAATAAAGCGAACAGAATCCTTGGCTTCATATCAAGAAGCATAAATAATAGGAGTCCTCAGGTTGTTCTTCAACTCTATATATCCTTGGTGAGGCCTCATCTAGATTATGCTGCACAGTTTTGGTCACCGTATTACAGAATGGATATAAATGCTCTGGAAAACGTACAAAGGAGGATGACTAAGTTGATTCCATGTATCAGAAATCTTCCCTATGAGGATAGACTGAGGGCCCTGAATCTGCACTCTCTAGAAAGGCGTAGAATTAGGGGGATATGATTGAGGTGTATAAATGGAAAACAGGAATAAATAAAGGTGATGTAAATAGCGTGCTAAAAATATCTAGTATTGACAGGACTCGCAGCAATGGCTTTAAGTTGGATAAATTCAGATTCAGGAAGGATATAGGAAAGCATTGGTTTGGTAATAGAGTTGTCGATGAGTGGAACAAACTCCCGAGTACAGTTATAGAGGCTAAAACGTTGTGTAGTTTTAAAAATAGGCTGGATAAATATATGAGTGGGTGCGGGTGGGTGTGAGTTGGACCTGACTAGTTTGTGCTACTAGGTCAGATGCCGTGCTCCTTCCTTAAGTGAATGTAAACTGACCTGGATGGGTCGGGGCATTGGCTTAAGTCGGTGGGAGATTTGGACCTGCCTCGCATGGGCCAGTAGGCCTGCTGCAGTGTTCCTCCTTTCTTATGTTCTTATGTTCTTATATGTGATTAGGTGGTGAAGGAAGACCAGACAATACAGCATGAGCTCAAAGAAGCTACAAATATCACTGAGCGAGGACCTGAGGTAAACATAGCATCAAGGATATCGCCAGAACTACACAAACTGTATAACGTCAGCCGCATTTGCAAGATTAGAAACCCCCTAATATTAATAGCATTCAGGATCTTGAGTTTCGACCAATGCAAACACCCATCGGCGAGTACAACACATATACACATCGGAAGACAGTGAAATTGATAGGCTTAAAGTGAAGATATATTATAAGAACCATGTGTACGGTGCCAGCTAGGCGACGACTCAAACAAAATCTTCCAAATTTGAACTTGTAATTACACTCAATATTTTGTGAAGACCTTAATAGGGCAAATTATGTTACATTGGGGGAAAGAAAACAGTATATATGCCTTGTATTATTATTATAATAAAAAAGAAGCGTCAAACCTATATGCCTTGTAGAAAGATATTTTATTATTCCATTATTATACTAAGGAACAGGAAAGAATATACATGTATAGAGATTATTCAGTGAATGCTTAGGAACAGAAAGGAGTTTACACAATGATATCTGTCACCTTTTATCAGAGAAAATAACATTCTTGTAGTAATACATTATTGGTGTTGAGAAGTGCAGCTCTTATAATGAGTCATGATGAACATACATCGTCAAGTGAGGTTTCCAAGAATTATTTTCATTTGTTTGACTTACGAAGCCCACACAAAAACACTTCTCTTGACACTTCCATTTGACCTTTAACCTAAGTGACCTTTCAACTCTACGGACTTTATGCTTGTGACGCTCCAGTGATGATGAACATTTACTTCCACCATGTAACAGTAAATATCCTGAATTCTGGTCTGTAATGAAAATTTACACGTCACGTCACGAGGTACTGACCCATCCGCCACACTGGACGTCAACCTGACCACAACCTACATACACCGTGCTTATACACTATATATTACTCTTATCTTTCTATGTCTCTACGATGATTATTGTTTTTTGTTCTATTGTATAAAGTAATGGGGAAGATGACACGGCGAAACTTCTGAAGGTTCTTCAAGACTTTTAAAAGATAACAAAAAAATCTAGCAAGGGGTAGACTATATGGGAGTCAACAAAATACAGGATGTATATGGTCAAATATCGTCTAGAGTGTCAATTAAAGTAAACTCTCAGCATAAATACACTGAAATATACACACCTCTCATTGTATATAACCTAATTAATAGTGTAATTACTTTATTGGATTTAAAGTCAATGGACTACACGACGGTCACTTACAACTTGTACACCAAGAGCAAAGAATATAAGTAAACTGTTTACTGCGACATATATATGTGTGTACATACCCTAAGTGACTAAAACGTTGTGTAGTTTTAAAAATAGGCTAGATAAATATATGAGTGGGTGCGGGTGGGTGTGAGTTGGTCCTGACTAGCTTGTGCTACTAGGTCAGATGCCGTGCTCCTTCCTTAAGTGGATGTAACCTGACCTGGCTGGGTCGGGGCATTGGCTTAAGCCGGTGGGAGACTTGGACTTGCCTCGCATGGGCCAGTAGGCCTGCTGCAGTGTTCCTTTTTTCTTATGTTCTTAAGCATTTCGTTATATAATGCAAGATAAAATAAAAATATATGTTACTAATATATATGGAAAGAATGAAAAACTCAAATAGAGCTCAAAACAGAGACACCATTTCACAGATCTAAAGGAACTTGTAAAATACTTGGGTATAAATAATGATGTCAGAAGCCATAAAACAAATACCGCAAAGATCATAAAAATTAGTGTTTAGTCCCTAACCTACACTACCTTAACAGTGAAAAACAGGAGCGTCATGTGCAGATTAAGAAACCACACTGTCAACTTCTGTAGTCCAATACTATTTAACATGTTACCAGCAGATATCAGAAACATTACCAGAACAAGTGTAGAACTGTGCAAGGGAAAACTGGATCACTATTTCCACCAAGTGCCAGATCAATCAACGTGGGCCAGTGGGCCAACAGCAACAGCCTAGTTAGTCAGTCTTAAAACAAAAATGCTTGGCCCCTGGCCAGGCAGCAAGGATAAAAAAAAAATAGAAACTGGTCAAAGGTATATCATCGATATAGTATAAAACACCAGCCAAGGACACCAGCCAACCTTACCTTTGAAGTTTCGAGAGTTTCATTACTCTCGGAGCCTGGCCATGGGCCAGGCTCGTCTGGTGCTTGCCTGGTCAACCAGGTTGTTGCTGCTGGAGGCCCGCTGCCCTACGTAGCCATTACATCCTGGTTGATCTGGCACCTGGTGAAGATACTTGTCCAGTTTCCTCTTGAAGACTTCTACACTGGTTCCAACAGTGTTTCTGATATCTTCTGGTAAGATGTTGAATAGTCTGGGACCCCGGATGTTGATAGTGTTTCCTTGGTGTCCCCACTGCACCCCTGCTCCTCACTAGGTTTATTTTACACTTCCTCCAGCCTACAACACCAGCCAACGTTACCAGCCTACAACACCAGCCAAGGTCACCAGCCTACAACACCGGTCTAGAACACCAGCCTCTAGCAATACCAGCCAAGGACACCATCCTAGAACACAGGCAAAGACCAACACGAGTCTTGAGAACATTAGCCTAGAGAAACACGAATCTGCTACAGGGTCTCCAAAGTTATTGCTAACTTTGTTGGTGATAGGGAGCATAAACCTGAAGCAAGCACATGGTCACAATAAGGTGTCTGAGGCAGCGTGTTGGCTGGGTGGGTTCCGTGACCCTGGGCTTTCCCCGTCTGCTGCACCATCCCCCCCCCTACCCAGCTAGTGCACAACAACCCCTCCAGAAAACCCCCTCCCCCACCCCAGACAAGGAACAGTAACATAGGTACCTGTGCTTAAGTAGCTTCTAAGCTGTGGGTGATAAAGTATTAGAAAACTACAGTGTTGTTGGATGGTAAGTGAAAAAAAAATACTCCAGTCTCTCATGTAAGAAAATCCAGTACCTGCTGTTTGTGAAAAACTCCGGTACCTGCTGTTTGTGTAAGAATTCCAGTACCTGCTGCTTGTGAAAAACTCCGGTACCTGCTGTTTGTGTAAGAATTCCAGTACCTGCTGCTTGTGAAAAACTCCGGTACCTGCTGTTTGTGTAAGAATTCCAGTACCTGCTGCTTGTGAAAAACTCCGGTACCTGCTGTTTGTGTAAGAATTCCAGTACCTGCTGCTTGTGAAAAACTCCGGTACCTGCTGTTTGTGTAAGAATTCCAGTACCTGCTGCTTGTGAAAAACTCCGGTACCTGCTGTTTGTGTAAGAATTCCAGTACCTGCTGCTTGTGAAAACTCCGGTACCTGCTGTTTGTGTAAGAATTCCAGTACCTGCTGCTTGTGAAAAACTCCGGTACCTGCTGTTTGTGTAAGAATTGCAGTACCTGCCGAGTCTCAAATACGTAAGAAATTCCAGTACCTGCTGAAAATCTTAGTGTTAGGTAAAATTGATGGTCACACTGTGGTGTCCCCGTGTCCACTTGCCCACCCACTGAGCAATGTCCACCATTGTTGTTAAAAGTTGGAAGCTGCTGTATCAACTATTAAGGATTGATACTCCTCATAACACAACTATTGAAGTTACTGCACAAAAAAACTAAATAGGAAATGGTGTAAAAGTGATCAAAGAGAATATGTACATGTCAATACCTGTACAAACATTTCCCTAGAATTGCCCTACGTGTTTTTTTTTATTTTATTTTTTTACATAAATAAATTTTATAGGGTAAGAGGTGTTATCCCACCTCAGTTGATTACAAAGCCCAACCCCATCCAAGGTATACTACCACTCCCAGGATACGACCAACAACTGTCGACTAACATCCAGGTACCTGCTTAGTGCTTGGTGAACAGGGGCAACAGGTGTTAGGAAACATGCCCAACATTTCCACCCTTGCCGGGGATCGAACCATGGGAATGTTAGCAGAGTGCGCTGCCAACCGAGCCACGAGCCAGTGCATATAAACGAACTTTCAGTTAAATTATATATTTCTTATAATCGGTTAGATTAGGGTAACGTATATTAAAATATATTTTTCTATAACTAAAAGAAGGTGGCTTACGTCTGGCACCGCGGGGCATATGTTGACATTTCGTTCACGCATTTTCACATACATAACAAATGTGGAGTGCAGGTTGCATGTGTAGGGAGCAGAATATTGCACTTCACCAATATGCAAAAGTGAAGGCAGCATTACCTCGTGTGAGGTGAGAAAACAAAGCGTGTTTACAAGACATTCAGTAATAACATATTACCATCATAACACTACTTATCAAGGAAGACTGTTGCATGCAACACGAACACTTTCTGAAAGAACACATTTTTATTATTATTTAAAAATAATGGTGGGTTCCCTGTGAATGGTTTCATTCAATATATTATCTTGTTCTTGTGTGTAACATGCAAGAAATCCTTTGCAGACGATACTAGAATCTGAATGAGTGTGGCATCCACTGAGGACACAGCAAACCTCCAAGCTGATATAAACAATCTTTCTGTGCCCACTGACAACAATATGATAAGTAAGAGGAAATAAAGACAGGGACGGAGTATAAAACAAACTCGAATCGCTCAACAGAAGGTGACATTAATGTGAGAGACCTGGGAGTGATCACGTCTAAAGATCTCACCTTCAAGAATCATAACAGTGTCACTCGCAAAAACAAGCAAAATGATAAGCTGGATAACTAGAACCTTCAAGGCTGGAATACTGCTGTACTCTTAACAGCTCCGTTTACAGCAGGCGAAATTGCAGACATGGAGAATGTGCAGAGAACCTTCACTGTTCGAATAAATTCAGTCAAGCATCTAAATTACTGGGAACCTTCAAAGTCTCTCGATCTATAGTCCTTGGAAGGTAGACGCGAGAGATACATAATATACACCTAGAAAATTCTAAAAGGATTGGTGTCACATCTGCGCACACAAACAAATCATTCCCCATGAAAGGGGCTTGGTAGACGGTGCAAAATACTCCCAATGAAAATAAGGGGTGCAATAAGTATGGTAAGGAAAGACTCGGATAACCAACAGACCCTCGGCGGTCTTCAATAAAGAACTGGACAAGTTTCTGAAGCCAATGCCTGATCAGGGAGGATGTGGTGCACATGTTGGATTTAGAGCAGTTAGCGCAACAGTCTGGTTGATCAGGCTATCTACCAGGAGGCCAGGTCTGGGACTGGGACCAAGCCGCGAGGGTACTGACCCTTTGAACACACTCCAGGTAGACTCCAGGCTATACTTTGTTGACTGCTGCTATATTCCCGGCCATGGGCCAGGCTCGTGTGGTGCTTGCCTGGTCAACCAGGCTGTTGCTGCTGGAGGCCCGCTGCCCCACATATCCATCACAGCCTGGTTGATCTGGCACCCGATAAAGATACTTGTCCAGTTTCCTCTTGAAGGCTTCTACACTGGTTCCAGCCGTGTTTCGGATATCTTCTGGTAAGATGTTGAATAGTCTGGGACCCCGGATGTTAATACAGTGCTCCCGTATTGTCCCCACCGCACCCCTGCTCCTCACTGGGTTTATTTTACACTTCCTCCCATATCTCTCACTCCAGTATGTTGTTATGGCAGTGTGCAGATTTGGGACCAGGCCCTCAAGTACTTTCCATGTATATATTATCCTGTATCTCTCTCTCCTCCGCTCCAATGAGTACATAAGAACATAAGAAAGGAGGAACACTGCAGCAGGCCTGTTGGCCCATACTAGGCACGTCCTTCACATTCCATCCCACTAACAGAATATTTGTACATGTTCAAGACTTGAAGGAGTGGTGATGGTACTCACGTTATTAACGTGCGTGGCTGAAATATTTATAATGAATGCTGGTGGTAACGAGTGGTGGAGCACACTAATGGCTGACTAACGAGTGGTGGAGCACACTAATGGCTGACTAACGAGTGATATTTGGAGCACACAAATAGGATGACTGTAATGAGTGGTGGAGCACACTAGTGGGTGGCTGTAACAAGTGGTGGAGCACCAGACAAGCCTGGCCCATGGCCGGGATCAGAGTAGAGAAAATCTCGAAACTCTGCAAAGGTATATCAAAGGTATTAAAGCAATGTTTGGAGCACACTAGTGGGTGGCTGTAACTAGTAATGTTTGGAGCACACTAGTGGGTGGCTGTAACTAGTAATGTTTGGAGCACACTAGTGGGTGGCTGTAACTAGTAATGTTTGGAGCACACTAGTGGGTGGCTGTAACTAGTAATGTTTGGAGCACACTAGTGGGTGGCTGTAACTAGTAATGTTTGGAGCACACTAGTGGGTGGCTGTAACTAGTAATGTTTGGAGCACACTAGTGGGTGGCTGTAACTAGTAATGTTTGGAGCACACTAGTGGGTGGCTGTAACTAGTAATGTTTGGAGCACACTAGTGGGTGGCTGTAACTAGTAATGTTTGGAGCACACTAGTGGGTGGCTGTAACAGTAATGTTTGGAGCACACTAGTGGGTGGCTGTAACGAGTAATGTTTGGAGCACACTAGTGGGTGGCTGTAACAGTAATGTTTGGAGCACACTAGTGGGTGGCTGTAACGAGTAATGTTAGACACTAGTGGTGGCTGTAACAGTAATGTTGAGCACACTAGTGGGTGGCTGTAACTAGTAATGTTTGGAGCACACTAGTGGGTGGCTGTAACGAGTAATGTTTGGAGCACACTAGTGGGTGGCTGTAACGAGTAATGTTTGGAGCACACTAGTGGGTGGCTGTAACGAGTAATGTTTGGAGCACACTAGTGGGTGGCTGTAACGAGTAATGTTTGGAGCACACTAGTGGGTGGCTGTAACGAGTGATGGCTGGAGTAAAGCTGGAATTTTGTGAGGTGTTAGAATAACATAACTGTGAAAGAGGGAGGTGTGACACAGGGTGACGCGCAAGTAGAATAAAACAGCAATCACGTCTGGGCCACTCCCACTTCCGGCTGTTGCTGTGACCGCACAGTCCCACCGTCAGTGCTCCCGACAACCGTGCTGCACACTGCTGTTTCAGTCACCCAGTGCGCCTTGCCTTTTTAACATCCGTGTGTCACAAAGGACGCACTGGTTTTAAAACTTTCCAACAATATTATAATTTGTGCAGCCTGAGGGGCACACTATATCAGAAACATTGCTTCAACAAGTGTAGTCTTCAAGAGGAAATAGGAAATGTATCTACGCCAAGTGCCGGATCAACCTCTTTTGTTTGGATATATGAGCTAATGGGAAGCTAGCAGCAACAACTTGGTTGATTAGGCAAGCACCAGGCAAGCTTGGGGTAGGGCGGGCTGCGGGATTAAGAAGACTCTCGAAACCCTTCAAAGACACATGAAAAGCAAATATGCTGTGCAGCAAGGTGGACACACTGATTTACAGGGGTCACAATAGGCCTTTATTATACCCCACTGGTTATAGCTGCGTCTTTCAACTGTTAAGGTCAATGAAGTATAGAGTTACAATCTCGATAATACTTATTTCAAATGCTAGTCAAATAATGTTGTTCGTGATAAATACAGATGTCCACAAAAACACTCCCTGAATTCAAACAGGTATAACATGTAACTTTATTGTAAGAATCTTTCACAGTTAATAGTTTCAGATGCAGGATTTCATTCAGTTTCATGTGGTATAGAGTAGCATTAAAGGCACTCAATGTGCGCACCTCTGGTTGCTCGCCAAACATCCATGTGATAGTCCAGTTGGGTGCAGACGCTGTGCAGCATGTCTGGTGTTGTCATGCGAACTGCTTCAGTGATCGAAATTTTCAGCTCCTCCAGGGTTGAGGTAGTGGTGGTACGCAAACTGTGCTCTTCACGTCCCCACAAAGAAAGAAGTCACAAACAGTTAGGTCCGGTGACCTCGCAGGCCACTTGCAGAGGAGATAACAGAGGAACAGCATAGAGACGTGGCTAGGCTACAGGAGTGCTCTAGTTACAAAGTGTTGGAATTCAATTCAAGGAAACGCAAGGTCACCCGGACAGCGAGAAGCGTAGGTAGGAAATATGGCAACCTAGAAGAAAACCCCTATCCGTTGACGATTCAGAATGGGAAGGAGTCATCACCCCTAAGGCTGTCCCAGACCTGGCTTCCTGTTACGTTGGATCGCCTGCTAGAGGCACGGTCCAATGTAGGCACTACAGTTTAAGTGATCAGAAACTGAATTGAGACAAAATTTCATTGGTAAATGCTTGATCAATTAGGCTACTAATGGTAGCGATCCGCTGAAAAGAGGTCATGGGTGGTAATGATCCGGATGTTTCAAGTTGGTGGGACGAGCAGGGACGAGACTGATATGTGACGGATGGAGAAAAAATAAAGGATAACAAGAATAACGGCGTCAATAACTATTTACGTCAACTTACCAACGAGGCTACCTGAAGGATGGACAATGTACGACGCTACCTGAAGGATGGACAATGTACGACGCTACCTGAAGGATGGACAATGTACGACGCTACCTGAAGGATGGACAATGTACGACGCTACCTGAAGGATGGACAATGTACGAGGCAACACTTACCTGAAAACAAAAACAAAATTTAGTTACTACAATGCACACATAATTAAAGATACCAATACATTATAATTAATACACACACATCTGTTATATGTCTGTTATGGTTCCATGAATCATGACTAATGATTCGGCCTTAAATCAGGCCTTGAAATTTACAAGATTTACCTGCTATCTTACATGTTTATGTAACAAAAGGAAAATACTGGAAATCCTGCCATCATGAATAACATTCACAGACTTCCGTTTCACACACATACGACAGGAATGTATTACCTCCATCGATTGCTGTTTTTAACGCTTCACACTTATATGGCAAGTAGGTAGACCTCAATAAGCAGACAATACAAGCCGGAGACAGTCAAAAACTGTGCTGTGATAGGCTGGATAATTAGAACCTAAAAAAAAGCCAATGATGATACTCTTAAGTCACTTGTTCTCTCTAGGCTGGAATACTGCTGTGCTCTTACAGCTTCGTTGAAGGCAGGCGAAATTATAGACCTGGAGAATGTACAGAGAACCTTCACTGTCCGCACTGATTCACTCAAGTACCTAAATTATTGCGAACGTTTTAAGTCCTTGGATCTGTACTCCTCGGAACGCAAGGGAGACAAGTACACTAATAATCTACACCTACAAAATAATACGACTGATCCCAAATCTGCGCACGCACGCACACACGGGGCCAGGAGCTACGAATCGATCCCTGCAACCACATATAGGTGAGTGTACACACACTCCATGAAAGTAAGGGGCTTGGTAGACGATGCAAAATATCCCTAATAAACTCAGTAAATGTAAGGGGGCCACAGCTTTTCAACGTCAATAGACCAGGTTCTCAAGTCGATATCTGATCAGCCGGGCTGTGGTGCTTATGTTGTACTTCGTGCTGCTAGCACCAACAGCCATTCACTGAGAGGCCTTGTATGGGACCAGGCCACGAGGGCTGCAGAGGTCTGAGCTTCGCAACACAATTGTCATCAAAGATTTGTTAAGTTATACCATGAATTAAGGAAAGATTCTGGACTTCACCTTACGAAACAGACACAGCAAATGTGATGGTAATTATGGACACGATAGATTATAGTGGAAAAATTAAAATGTTATTGGAAGACGGGGGAACTTAGGTGCCTCTTAACCCTTGCAACTCACTCTCTGTAGGCCCCAGGTAGGTACAAGTGGTTATCACTGGAAACATAAGCAGTTAGGAGGTAGACAGGTGTCATGAGAAGCCGCTCAACTATTTTAGATAAAGTACCGTCTGTACAGTACTACTCGTTACCATGTACCTGTGACATTCACGTTAAAAAGGTTCGAAGGATCTTTTACCCTGAAAGACTGGCCTAAGGCCAGACATCCTTGTTAAATGCTTACTCAACCAGCCTGTTGCTGCTAGCGGCCGCAGGCCCATATAGCCATCACTACCCGCTTCCAGCAGGTATTGCTTTATGTTTTTTTTTTAACAACGTACAGAAATCCTACAGATTAATGATGAATTATAATAATTTAATTGTTCATTCAAATAGTGCGCAGTAATCCTTGCTGACCTAATATAATGAATTATATAATAGCAACCATCGAGGGAGGTGGTATGCTGGAACGAAAGTGCAGTGTTATGCACTCCACCAGGATTTCTGGTCGTTTTTGTCTCATTAATAAATAAGATGACTGATAAGGGGCCGCACCAAGGGACAGGGGCTGAACCCCTCCCATCAAATATTTTTTTGGTGCGATTGATGATAATTTTAAACACAGCAAAAAAAAAAAAAAAAAAAAAAAAAAAATACTGAAAGCAAGTTTTGAAGGCATTTTTATATTTCACGAGTTTAGTGAGCCCTTAAATACTATATTTTCTTGTGAGTTTATGCCAATGGATCATATTGTTAGATAGTGTGTTCTTGTGTTCCACTAAGGTCATCCAAAGCTTTCCTTTATACCTTCAGAATATCTTATCCAATCTCATTCAAATGTTGGACCCAGGTGAACTTTTAGTAGGGAAACATTCGTTGAACATTTAGCATGCACATTTGCCCTCTGCTCACTTTTTGTTGTAGTCCATTTATGAAATTGGTTTCTATTCAATAACTTTATGAAACCTCTTCTGATCGGCTTCAAAATTTCAAAACTCGTGGAGTATGTAGGTTTCGTTTTAATTTTGAAATGGTTTACCTGGAGAGGATTTCGAGAGTCAACGCCCTCGCGGCTCCGTCTAAGACCAGGCCTCACGGTAGAGCGTTATTTTGTATTTACTGGAGTATACCTTCTCAAGGAGGGTTCCTTGATGCTGGTGACGGTCTCTTGATTCAAGAAACTGGAATTATCCTCCCTTGATCGAATGAGTGCTTCCCATTCCCCAGGCGCTATATGACCTCTACGGGTTTAGCGTTTCCCCTGATTAAAATAAAACCATTCTGGACAGAATTAATCTTCTGTCTACCTGGAGTATAACTGGAGGGTGCTTCGTCGGTCAACGCCCCCGCGGCCCAGTCCATAACCAGGCTGTTACTGGCGGCTGCACGTAAACCGACGTACGAATCACAGCCCGGTTGGTCAGGTACTGACTTTAGGTGCCTGTCCAGCACCTTCTTGAAGACAGCCAGGGGTCTATTGGTAATCCTCATGTATGCTGGGAGGCAATTGAACAGTCTTGGGCCCCTGACACTTATTGTGTTGTCGTTTAGTGTACTCATGGCACACGTGCTTTTAACTGGAGGGGATGTTGCATCTCCTGTCGAGTCTTTTGTGGGAGTTTTTCCGTGTGTAGATTTGGGACTAGTCCCTCCAAGATTTTCCAAGTGTATATTATGATGTACTATCTTTCTCGCCTGCGTTCCAAGGAGTAGAGGTCAAGATTATTATTATAATCAAATAGAAGCGCTAAACCACAGGGGTTAGTAGAGGTCAAGAGACCTGTATGACATGGATGAAACTGTTTATTTAGGTTTAGGCCGTGTAGGTGTACATTTTGTTTTAATTCTGTGCAATAGCCAGAGAATACACCTTCTGATCACCTTCAAATTTTTAGTGCTGATATGTTTCCCACAAAGGAAACATCTTGAATTTAGGTTGTCTTTTTTTTTTTTTTTGTTTTAACAAACTGGCATTCGTGAATAATGCCTCTTCTAATTAGAGAAGTCAAGTGTCTGACTGTATTGGGTCATCTTAGGTTAAATCTACATAACGTAATGTGTGCCCTCAAGACCATTGTAAACAAATGAGTTGTAAACAAAGTCTCAATAAAAATAACTTGCGTGCTTAATTCCTTAAATACTGGCTAATCTTACCTAGAAGGCAGTTTTGATTAATATTGCCATGCGTAGGTTCCAATATTACTTTTTATTGAAAAAATTGTCAACATTTAAATACTGGTTTTCATTCATCTGCAACTTTGCAATGCTGACAACTTGTTAATGCAACTTTAAGTTTTAAACTTAATGTAATGGTATATTTCACGATATACCATTAACAAGACTATGACTCTAGTTTGTCTTCAAATGTCTTTAATGCAAGGTTGCAATCAGTTTTGAGCTGCATATATCTTATTTTGCCATATTTTATCGCAGAAACTGGGATATTATTTTCTATGTATATGCATCTTCCGAGTCCCTTCAAATCTTAAACACTAATATTTAACTAGTATATAAAGTTAAGGCGTGCACTGCACTACCACCAGTACGTGCACTGCACCACCACCAGTACGTACACTGCACCACCACCAGTACGTGCACTGCACCACCACCAGTATGTGCACTGCACCACCACCAGTACGTACACTGCACCACCACCAGTACGTACACTGCACCACCACCAGTACGTACACTGCACCACCACCAGTACGTGCACTGCACCACCACCAGTACGTGCACTGCACCACCACCAGTACGTACACTGCACCACCATCAGTACGTGCACTGCACCACCACCAGTACGTGCACTGCACCACCACCAGTACGTGCACTGCACCACCACTAGTACGTGCACTGCACCACCACCAGTACGTGCACTGCACCATCACCAGTACGTGCACTGCACCACCACCAGTACGTGCACTCCACCACTACGTGCACTGCACCACCACCAGTACGTACACTGCACCACCACCAGTACGTGCACTTCACCACCACCAGTACGTACACTGCACCACCACCAGTACGTACACTGCACCACCACCAGTACGTGCACTGCACCACCACCAGTACGTGCACTGCACCACCACCAGTACGTGCACTGCACCACCACTAGTACGTACACTGCACCACCACCAGTACGTGCACTGCACCACCACCAGTACGTGCACTGCACCACCACCAGTACGTGCACTGCACCACCACCAGTACGTGCACTGCACCACCACCAGTACGTGCACTGCACCACCACTCAGTACGTGCACTGCACACCACTAGTACGTGCACTGCACCACCACCAGTACGTGCACTGCACCACCACCAGTACGTGCACTGCACCACCACCAGTACGTGCACTGCACCACCACCAGTACGTGCACTGCACCACCACTAGTACGTGCACTGCACCACCACCAGTACGTGCACTGCACCACCACCAGTACGTGCACTGCACCACCACCAGTACGTGCACTGCACCACCACCAGTACGTGCACTGCACCACCACTAGTACGTGCACTGCACCACCACCAGTACGTGCACTGCACCACCACCAGTACGTGCACTGCACCACCACCAGTACGTGCACTGCACCACCACCAGTACGTGCACTGCACCACCACCAGTACGTGCACTCACATACACTGACGAATATCTTTCTGGGCTCCCCAAAGCACCGAAATAAATCATTATTATGTTAATGGGGTAAAAAGTGAGTGTGTGCCGGGGAATGAGAGGAAATCAGAGTCCAAGGACAGGAAGCTACTTCTCATTCACCGCATTAAAACAATTTCATTGGCATTAATATAACTGAGGTGACGGGTTTATAGAAGTCCCTCATTGTGCTACATTATCCACCTGGGTTTAGCGCTTCACATATTTTTTTTGAAATATTGGGCAGGTGTTCGTGTGTCAATTTCATGCTTTTGTCATCAGTGTTCCCATTACAGTTGTTAGCGAAGGTTAACTTGTGTTTCTCAAGGACGTATTCACTGACAACTTGTCCAAGTTTTGTTCACATTTAACTTGACACATTAAACAAATTCTTTGCGGAAACCTCGTCCCATGACACACGTTGTCCTTTCTTAATGTTTCTACGTTCATTTACTTTATTTCCTACATGCTGGTTCGCTATGCCATATATAACATTACACAGTCTTGGGTTTCACCTGGGTAAGCGGGTTTATCTTCTTATACAAGAATAACTATTGTTTTATATTTTACAGCATATTTTTGTTATATATTTACTTATATACCGAGTGAGTCCGGGTCGTCCTGCTGACAGAAGACGAGTGTCACTACTGACCACGCCAGATGCACCACCACAACACTTTAATGTAATTAACGTAAATAACACCTTAACTGTGGTAAAGGTGACTGTGGCGCGGGAGACCTTGACTGTGATATGGGGACCTTGGCTGTGATATGGAGACCTTGACTGTGATATGGAGACCTTAACTGTGATAGGGAGACCTTGACTGTGAGCGGGAGACCTTGACTGTGATATGGAGACCTTGACTGTGATAGGGAGACCTTGACTGTGGAGCGGGAGACCTTGACTGTGGCACGGGAGACCTTGACTGTGATATGGAGACCTTGACTGTGATAGGGAGACCTTGACTGTGAGCGGGAGACCTTGACTGTGATATGGAGACCTTGACTGTGATATGGAGACCTTGACTGTGATAGGGAGACCTTGACTGTGGCACGGGAGACCTTGACTGTGATAGGGAGACCTTGACTGTGATAGGGAGACCTTGACTGTGATAGGGAGACCTTGACTGTGGCGCGGGAGACCTTGACTGTGATATGGAGACCTTGACTGTGGAGCGGGAGACCTTGACTGTGATATGGAGACCTTGACTGTGATAGGGAGACCTTGACTGTGATATGGAGACCTTGACTGTGATATGGAGACCTTGACTGTGATAGGGAGACCTTGACTGTGATATGGAGACCTTGACTGTGGCGCGGGAGACCTTGACTGTGATATGGAGACCTTGACTGTGATAGGGAGACCTTGACTGTGATATGGAGACCTTGACTGTGATATGGAGACCTTGACTGTGATATGGAGACCTTGACTGTGATAGGGAGACCTTGACTGTGATATGGAGACCTTGACTGTGATAGGGAGACCTTGACTGTGGAGCGGGAGACCTTGACTGTAGGAGACCTTGACTGTGATATGGAGACCTTGACTGTGATATGGAGACCTTGACTGTGATATGGAGACCTTGACTGTGATAGGGAGACCTTGACTGTGATAGGGAGACCTTGACTGTGATAGGGAGACCTTGACTGTGATATGGAGACCTTGACTGTGATAGGGAGACCTTGACTGTGATAGGGAGACCTTGACTGTGATAGGGAGACCTTGACTGTGATAGGGAGACCTTGACTGTGATAGGGAGACCTTGACTGTGATAGGGAGACCTTGACTGTGATATGGAGACCTTGACTGTGATATGGAGACCTTGACTGTGGCGCGGGAGACCTTGACTGTGATAGGGAGACCTTGACTGTGATAGGGAGACATTGACTGTGATAGGGAGACATTGACTGTGGATAGGGAGACCTTGACTGTGGAGCGGAGACCTTGACTGTGATAGGGAGACCTTGACTGTGGAGCGGGAGACCTTGACTGTAGAGTGGATGGCCTTGACTGTGGAGTGGGTGACCTTGACTGTGGAGTGGGTGACCCTGACCGTTTAGTGGGTGACCCTGACCGTGGAGTGGGTGACCCTGACTGTGGAGTGGGTGACCCTGACTGTGGAGTGGGTGACCCTGACTGTGGAGTGGGTGACCTTGACTGTGGTGGGGTAGAGGTAGATCTTGACTGTGGTAGTGGAAGAGGTAGATCTTGACTGTGGTAGAGGAAGAGGTAGATCTTGACTGTGGTAGGGGTAGAGGAGGTAGATCTTGACTGTGGTAGAGGTGGAAGAGGTAGATCTTGACTGTGGTAGGGTGGTAGAGGTAGATCTTGACTGTGGTAGGGTGGAAGAGGTAGATCTTGACTGTGGTAGAGGTAGATCTTGACTGTGGTAGAGGTAGATCTTGACTGTGGTAGAGGTAGATCTTGACTGTGGAAGAGGTAGATCTTGACTGTGGTAGAGGTAGATCTTGACTGTGGTAGAGGTGAGATCTTGACTGTGGTAGAGGTAGATCTTGACTGTGGTAAAGACTATTATTAAATAACATAAAATCCTGTATATCTTAGGTTTAAAGGCCAACTCAACGACTTATACGTTTCATGCATGGGGGGGGGGGGGGGGGGGGGGGGGGGGGGGGGGGGGGGGGGGGGGGGGGGGGGGGGGGGGGGGGGGGGGGGGGGGGGGGGGGGGGGGGGGGGGGGGGGGGGGGGGGGGGGGGGGGGGGGGGGGGGGGGGGGGGGGGGGGGGGGGGGGGGGGGGGGGGGGGGGGGGGGGGGGGGGGACTGTGGTAGGAGTGGAAGAGGTAGATCTTGACTGTGGTAGGGGTGGAAGAGGTAGATCTTGACTGTGGTAGAGGTGGTAGAGGTAGATCTTGACTGTGGTAGAGGTAGATCTTGACTGTGGTAGAGGTAGATCTTGACTGTGGTAGAGGTAGATCTTGACTGTGGAAGAGGTAGATCTTGACTGTGGTAACACAGACTATTATTAAATAACAGAAAAATCCTGTAAAAGGAAACCAACCTCAACGTACTTATACGTTTCATACATGTATCTGGTATTTAATTCTACACTCTTGTAATGTGTTGCATTCCAAGATACACTGCTGAGTCAGTTTCTTCTCTCCTAAAGTTTTACATTGTCTTTCCTCCTGTAGTTTACATGGACATGCTTTCCGGAGTCAATGCCTTCGCGATTTCTACTATGCTTCCAGATTATTGTTACCGTACTTCCGGTTAATTACTACCGTACTTCCGGTTAATTACTACCGTACTTCCTGTTAATGGTTACCGTACTTCCTGTTAATGGTTACCGTACTTCCTGTTAATGGTTACCGTACTTCCGGTTAATGATTACAACACTTCCGGTTAATGGTTACCGTACTTCCTGTTGATTGTTACAGTATTTCCGGTTAATTGTTGCAGTACTTCCGGTTAATTGTTACCGTACTTCCGGTTAATGTTATCGTACTTCCAGATGATTGTTACCATACTTCCGGTTTATTGTTACTGTGCTTCCAGTTGATACTGTACTTCCAATATATTTTGCGTGATAAGTTCTACCATACCTTACCTTTGATATACCTTTGAGTTTCGAGAGTTTCTCTACTCTCTGAGCCCGACCATGGGCCAGGCTCGTCTGGTGCCCCCCCTGGTCAACCAGGCTGTTGCTACTGGAGGCCCGCTGCCCCACATATTCATCACAACCTGGTTGATCTGGCACCTGATGAAGATACTTGTCCAGTGCGTTTTTTTATTATTCGCTGCTGTTCTGGATTTTGCATATCTTGTTACAACCTTACGTACTCTAATTTCCTCTTCCATTGTTTATTGATGCAATGAATACGGCTGCTGTTGTTAACAGATATTGCTGCTGCTGCTGTTTCTGCCACTGTTGTGGCAACTGTTGTTTCTGCCACTGTTGTGGTAGCTGTTGTTTCTGCCGCTGTTGTGGCAGCTGTTGTTTCTGGCGCTGTTGTGGCAGCTGTTGTTTCTGCCGCTGTTGTGGCAGGTGTTGTTTCTGCCGCTGTTGTGGCAGGTGCTGTTGCAACATCTGCCGCTGTTACGATATACCATATAACTGTGCTTTCGTATGGCATCTGTTTAGTCAGCTACAGCCCACTCATTTCTCTCTCGATGGGGCGACCTCTTCCCTCTTCTGCCACCATACCACAATCCAATATTCTGCAGCTTACAAAACAAAATATCCCATACATATTTGAACGGACATGTGGACAAAGATACGCATGCGAACACAACCCGCACGGACATGCGCACAAAGATACGATTATGAATCGACCCCTGCAAACAACGCGCACGCAGGCACACAGACACGATCAGAGAGGAGTTTGTCATCAACCTTTGAACACACAATGGGTGATGGAAACAGACACGAGGAGAGAGAGAGAGAGAAAGGAAAAAAAGGGAGAAGGAGAAGAGAGAGAAAAGAGAGAGAGAAGAGAGAAAGAAAAGAAGAGAGAAAGAAAGAGAAGAAAAGAGAGAAAGAAAGAAAGAAAAGAAGAAAGAAAAGAGAGAAAGAAAAGAGAGAAAAGAAAAGAAAAGAGAAAGAAGAGAAAGAAAAGAAAGAAAAGAAAGAAAGAAGAAAAAAAGAGAGAAGAGAGAAAAGAGAGAAAAGAGAGAGAGAGAGAGAGAGAGAGAGAGAGAGAGAGAGAGAGAGGGGGGGATTGAATTTTCTTAGATTGGGAGGCATTTACCGTACCCCACATGAGACTAAGAAAAAACTTGCAGGAATAATTGAGAATGTTGTGCGGTGGTCAAAGGAACACCACCGGGAAAACAAGGAAAGGCTGTTTGCCCAGGAAGAGAAGTCACAATGAGGAAGAGTAAGAAGCGGTCTTTCATAAGGATCGGTATTAGGACCAGTGTTGTTTCTACCTGCAGGGTATTCCGGGAATCAACGCCTCCGCGGCCCGGTCCATGACCAGGCCTCCCGGTGGATCAGGGTCTGATCAACTAGGCTGTTACTGCTGACCGCACGTAGTTCAACGTATGAACCACAGCCCGGCTGATCGGGCACTGGCTTTAGGTATCTGTCCAGCTCCCTCTTGAAGACAACCAGGGGTCTATTGGTAATTCCCCTAATGGCTGGTGGGAGGCTGTTGAACAGTCTTGGTTCCCGGACACTTATTGTGTTTTCTCTTAATGTACTAATGGCGCCCTACTTTTCACTGAGGGTATGTTGCACCGCCTGCCAAGTTTTTTGCTTTCGTAGGGAGTGATTTATGTGTGCACATTAGGGACCAGTCCCTCTAGATTATGATGCATCTCTCTCGCCTGCGCTCCAGTGAGTACAAGTCAAGTGCTTAAAAGCGTTCCCAGTAGTTAAAGTGTTTGAAGGAACTTATATGTGCAGTAAAGGTTCTCTGTATATTCTCTAGATCTGCAATTTCACCTGCCTTGAATGGAATGTTAATGTTCAGCAGTATTCCAGCCTACAGAGAACAAGTGATTTAAAAAGGATCATCAATGGCTTGGCATCTCTTGTCTTGAATGTTCTCATTATCCATCCTATCATTTTCCTCGCAGATGGAAATGAGTCAGATGTAAAAGTTGAAATTGCGTTTGGGCTGTGGGTGCCAACTGAAGAAATTGGGATAGATGGTTCCTGCTGGTCTTTTGTGACTGACAGTAAATCGTTAATGCTAATATTTAACGGAATTAGAAACTTATATCACACACTGTATTATCCGTATTCGTGCAGTGAAACAGAGCTTTGGGGATACGGGAGATAATTTTCTCGGGTCACACACTAACTAAAACATGTAGTTTAAGTGTAATACTGCAGTAACCCTCCCATATACACATTTGATCATAGGTATTGCCTGCTGCTGAAGTTTCTCCCAAACACTATGATGATGTTGATCAGGTGTGGGATGAGCGTAGGTGCTATTCAAATAGCTTGTACTCTCACGTCCAGAACGTTGTTCTGTGCTTGCAGTTCTGTTCAAGGCAGAGATATTAGAACTAGAAAATGTACAGAGATCGTTTACTGTCCGCTTAAGAGCCAATAAAGAATTTAAACTACTGGGAATACCTCAAAGTACGTAGAATGCACTCACTGGAGTGAATAAGAAATATCAAATAATATACCTTGAAAACATTGGAGAGCCAGGTTCCATACCTACACACTCCCGTTAGTAGGGTTAGACACACGAGACAGTGTGAATAAATCATTGCGAGAGCTAAAGATGCTATAGACAAAATAAGAGCACCTTGTCAACATCTGTGGCCCATGACTCTCCAGCAGATACCAGAAATGTTGCCGGAACAACTGCAGACATCTCCAACAGGAAACTGGATCACTACCTCCACCAAGAGCCAGATCAATCAGGCTATGATGGCTATGAGGGCTAAAGGGCCACTAACAGTACCAGCCTGGTTAAACAAGCACTCGACAAGGAAGCTTGGCCATAAGCCAAGGTCGGATACAAAACAGGAATACCATCTCATAGACAAAGGTATATAACACGAACTTGAGAATAATAGTCAGATGACCATTGTTTTTTTAAAGAACACCAAGATATATAATGTGAAGGTCAGAACAATAACAGGGTGGATAATGAGAACTTGTGCTCTTTCGTTTGGAATATTTTTGGGTGATGGCGGGCCTGTTTCAAAGCAGGAGCAATATCAGAGTAGGAAATGGTAATACATCGTTTACTGCCCAGCCAATATAATATTTAAACTACTTGGATCACCTCATAGTGATGGAATATACAGTACTCACCGGAGCGAAGAAATAAGTAATAATATTACGTGGAAGATACTCGCAGGCTTAGTCTAAAATACACACACACCATAATGTACTGGAGCGAGAGAGATATCGCAGAAAGTGAAAATAGATCCAGTGAAAAGCAGGGGCGCTTTAACATACAAATGTATTTACATCCGTAGTCCAAGACTATTCAATATGGCACCAGCAGATATCGGAAAAATTACCGCAAGAAATGTAGAAGCTTTCAAGAGGAAAATGGATGACTACTGTCGCAAAATGCAAGATAAACCAAGCTGTAATTGATATACCAACCAACCGCCAACAACAACAGCCTGCTTGAACAAGCAATCAACATAAAATCCTAGACCCAGGCCAGGCATAACAAGTAACAGAATGTGATACT
Organism: Cherax destructor; assembly: GCA_009830355.1. Lineage (NCBI taxonomy): Eukaryota > Metazoa > Arthropoda > Malacostraca > Decapoda > Parastacidae > Cherax > Cherax destructor. Next base: position 51,114 of record WNWK01009973.1, on the reverse strand, counting down.
AAACATACTATTAGCTTATGCACAAAATATTGATGGAATAAGGAATAAGATCAAACTGGACTGGTACATCTAAGCTTAAAGGTCCTGCAGCATGGCTGAGGTAGCAGTCCAGGTAATCAACAGGGAAGCCTGGCTTCACACCAGGATGCCAGGGCACAACCCTCGAAACCAGTTGCAGGTACTCCCAGACAGACAAAATTATTCCTAACATCTCTGTAACTGCTTTATCAGGTGATGTTACGTATTCTGCGATGCGCCTGACATACACTGTGGACAGAATCTTAAATGATTCCTGATAACAGCTTCCTGAAGGCTATTTTGAGATTTGCTTGTCTTGCATGAGCTGCCCAAGTTAGTGCCATGTTCAATGTGATGTTCACTGCCTCCTCTACATCCTCTTCTTTCGTCGATAACTGAACTTTATCTCCTCTCGGGCCAGGTGACAAAACGGAGTACTCTGAATTATATATATATATATATATATATATATATATATATATATATATATATATATATATATATATATATATATATATATAAAAAAATATAACATATTTCAAGACAAAATATATTGACAAGAATAGAATAGGGAGTAAAAAACAGATAACTCAGAGCTACATGTCAAATACCGTCCAGTCCCTTCGGATACGATAGTGGGCAGATGCCCAGAATGCTCAGGCATTTCCCCTCTGGATCGCAACACTGAGTCTCTGAAACAGGAAGCTGGTCGCCCTGTGGTCCTTGGTTTCTATGATGATTTTATCACCCAGCTCTTTGAGAAAATTTAGAGCACACTTGCCCCATGCTCCAAGGGTCTCCGACCCTATTGGGATGAAGTTATAGAAAGGGGAAAGGCCTTCATATTTGCGAGTCTTCTGGGTCTCCCTGTGGCTGGCAGCTCCACCCCCCCTTCGGCTACGGAGTATGGCAAGTAGGTGTCTGCCATTTTGGCAGCACAAGTGCAGTCCCAAGCAATCTGCTTACCATCCTTCCAGGGTAGCATAGTGGCTCCATCAGGACGCTTTTGACTTCCATCAGACCTCTGCACTTGGGGTTCCCGTTGAGCTGGGCAACGGGCTGTGGCGAGGCTTCTCTTTATGTCATTGACCTCATGTCTAGCATACTAGAGGACCGTGTCGATGGCATGCATATATATATATATATATATATATATATATATATATATATATATATATATATATATATATATAACACACACACACACACACACACACACACACACACACACACACACACACACACACACACAAGTTAAGAAATCAATATATTCAGTTAAAGATAGAAATAAAAGGGAATAAGAAAAGCAAAGAGAGATTATGAGGTTAAAGTTGCAAGGGAATCGAAGACTAACCCAAAAGAATTCTTTCAGGTATACAGAAGTAAGATTAGGGACAAGATAGACCCACTCAAAAGTTGCTCGGGTCAGCTCACCGACAGTGATGTGGAAATGTGTAGAATTTTTAACACTTACTTCCTCTCAGTTTTTACACAGGAAGATACTATCCATATTCCAGAAATAATACATTATGTAGAACAGGATGATGAAAAACTATGCATGCTTAGGGTCACAAGTGACATGGTCCTTAGACAAATAGATAAATTAAAACTTAACAAAACCCCAGGCTCTGATGAACTGTACGCAAGGGTTCTACAGGAATGTAAGAGGAGCTTACCAAACCTTTGGCTAATCTTTTCAACATATCACTACAAACTGGCATGGTGCCAAGTGGAAAAGGCAAATGTGATACCTATTTTCAAAGCAGGTACGAACTATAGACCAATAAGCCTAACCTCCAGTGGGAAAATTTATGGAATCTATAATTGCCGAGGCAATTCGTAGCCATCTTGAAAAGCATAAATTGATTAATGAATCTCAGCACGGTTTTACAAAATGGCGTTCCTGCCTTACGAATTTATTAACTTTTTCACTAAGGTATTTGAGAAGATAGATCATGGTATTGAATATGATATTGTGTATATGGACTTCAGTAAGGATTTTGAGAGTCCCACATCAGAGGCTACTGAGGAAACTTAAGGCACAAGGAATAGGAGAATTTTTTCCTGGGTAGAGGCATGGTTGACGAATAGGCAGCAGAGAGTTTGCATAAATGGGGAGAAATCAGAGCGGGGGGCACGTCACAAGCGGTGTTCACAAGGGTCAGTGCTGGGCCCTTGGTTGTTCACAATTTACATAAATAATATAGATGAGGGAATAAATAGCGACATAAGCAAGTTTGCTGATGACACCAAAACTGGCAGTCCAATTAATTCTAATGAGGACATTAGAGCATTCCAGGATGATTTGAATAGACTGATGCAGTGGTCGGAGAAGTGGCAGCTGCAGTTTAATATAGATAAATGCAAAGTTCTAAATGTTGGCCAGGACAATAACCATGTCACTTATAAACTAAATAATGTAGATCTTAATATTACTGATTACAAAAAGGATTTGGGAGTTCTGGTCAGCAGTAATCTGAAACCAAGACAACAGTCCATAAGTGTTCGCAATAAAGCTAACAGAATCCTTGGCTTCATATCAAGAAGCATAAATAATAGAAGTCCTCAGGTTGTTCTTCAACTCTATATATATTTGGTTAGGCCTCATCTAGATTATGCTGCACAGTTCTGGTCACCGTATTACAGACTGGATATAAATGCTCTGGAAAACGTACAAAGGAGGATGACAAAGTTGATCCCATGTATTAGAAATCTTTCCTATGAGGATAGACTGAGGGCTCTGAATCTGCACTCTCTAGAAAGGCGTAGAATTAGGGGGGATATGATTGAGGTGTATAAATGGAAAACAGGAATAAATAAAGGGGATGTAAATGAAGTGCTAAAAATATCTAGCCAAGACATGACTAGCAGCAATGGTTTTAAGTTGAAAAAAATCAAATTCAGGTAGGATATAGGAAAGCACTTGTTTGGCAAGAGTTGTGGATGAGTGGAACAAACTCCCGAGTACCGTCGTAGAAGTTAAAACGTTGTGTACTTTTAAAAATAGTTTAGATAAATACATGAGTGGATGTGAGTTGGACCTGACTAGCTTGTGTTGATAGGTCTGATGCCATGCTCCTTCCTTAAGTGGGTGTGACCTGCCCTGACTAGCCTTGGGCCGGTGGGTGACTTGGACCTGCCTAGCATGGGCCAGTAGGCCTGCTGCAGTGTTCCTTCTTTCTTATGTTCTAATCTCAGGTTGAAGGAGACTCCAACCTACGAACCTTGGGACATGGTACGCAGTGCTCTGGCTGCCTTGGACCAAAACGTCTAGCATTAGCTGGGCGCCAAGGTATTGGACCAGTGTGGTACGGTGAGTGGAGCAATGTGTACCTTGTCCCAAGGTTCGAGTCTCCTTGGACCTGAGATTAGCGTTAGTGAAAATTTCGCCTGTTCTGCGAATTTTAAACACACATACATAAACATTAATCAAACTCGACTGGTGCCACATGTACGTGGCATAAGCGCATCCAGCACTAAACAACCACCCAGTGTTCCGTACCTTGGAAGGAATGGTAGTTTTTAGTGATGAAGATGAGAGAGAACCGATAAACCTAATAAATTCACGTTCAGAATGCACTTATCTTATACTTTCGTAAGTTTTTCAAAAATTCTTATTCCTGTAATATTTCCTTTCTAACTGAGGTGTGACCTGAGACAGGGCTGTGGAAGGGATGATCCCCGGAGCCACTTACAGGTTTAAGATATTTTAATAACTACTATTGTAGTTACAAACATTGGTACGAAAACTCCAACAAAAATACTCTGAATAACTGCCACAGAAGAATCTTCTGTGGCAGAGCAAGGAGCAGCAGGATGACGTAAACCAGCACATGAGGACACACTTCGAGGGAAAGGTAAGAAAGGGTTGGTGTGTACAAAGGAGGTGCGGCTTGCTCTTCCGGAAGTGGGGAGTGTCTTGTCCTTCAGTGTGGGGTCTGATGGGTGGCGGACCTTGGTCATCCCAGCGCTACGTTCACTCACCAATGCCGTTATCCTTCATAACCTTCATTTCTTGTTGTCATTGACCTCTTCAAATTCTAGTGGAGTTACATGAAACTTACCCAAAGATGATTTTAAGGAGCATCGTTCTCCTACCTCAGTCCCGAACCAGGCTTTGTTGGCAGAGAACCAATAAGGCATATAATTACTGGGAACGCCTTTTAGTCTTAAATATGTACTCAATGGAGGATCAAGGCCTGATCAACTACACTATTACTGCTGGCCGAACGCAGTCCAAGGTACAAACCACAGCCCGGCTGATCAGGCACTGATTTGAAGAAAATTTCAGCTCCCTCTTGAATACTGCCAAAGGTTTGTAGGTAATTCCCCATATGTATAGAGAGAGGGCGCTGAAGAGTTGGGGACCTATGACACTCAAAGTTCTCGGTGCACTCGTCGAGCCTCTCTTTTTTTTAGTGGGAGTATTTTGCACAATTTACCAAGGCTCTTGCCATATGGAATGATTTCGGTGTTCAGGTTTGTGACCACTCTCTCCAGGATTTTTTGGATGTAAATTATGTACCTTTCTCGCTACACTGGAAGGAATACAGCTAGGGGACTGCAAGTATTCCCAGTAGTTCCGATGACTGAGTGTATAAGAGTAGTGAAGGTTCTCTGTACGTTTGCCAGCACAGCAATCTCACCTGTCTTGAAAAAGGGCCGTCAGTATACAGCAATTCCAGTCTGGAGAACAAGTGTCTGCAAAGGACATTATAGTAATGATCTAAGAAATGGTCTATAGTTTTTTGGGGGGGGGCAACTGGTTCACTGCCTCCTTTCTGAAGTGCGACAATATCAGTGTTTTTTAATGATTGTGGGATGACACCTGTGTCTAGGCTCCTCTATAAAATGCTAATGGCCTGAGATAGTGGTTTTGATAGGTATGGAATTCCACGAGTCTGTGTTTGGAGCAAAATGCATGGGTGTGCTGTCCATGGCTTCTTCAAAGTCAACTGGGGAAAGAGCTACATCAGAAATTGTAATGTTAGGGTTTTGGGTCTCCTTTATAAAGTCACTTGGGTCATCGATCTGTAAACTGGTGAGCGGTTCACTGAATACACAGTTCTATTGTGACTTCAGTATTTCACTCATTTCCTTATTGTCATCAATGTATGTCCTGTCCCCTTTATGTAAAGGGATTATACAGGACGTGGCATTCACCTTGAATTTTGCATAGAAGAAATACTTGGGATTTCTCGTAATTTCATTTATGGTTCTTGGCTTCCCCTGACCATGGTATAGGTACTGTGTACTCTGATGTACAGTGCGCAGGTTCGAGCCCTGTTCTGGTCTGAAATTATTACCAATAATTTTTTTCTCTCTCTCGAGAGAGAAAGAGAAGTATAGGGACTATATCCGTTAAAACAACGGATATAGCCCCACTCCACAAAAGTGGCAGCAAAGAACTATAGACCGATAGCACTACTGACGTCCCACACAGTAAAAATCTTTGAAAGGATTCTATGCAGCAAGATCGCCAAACACCTAGATTCTTAAAACTTGCACAACCCAGGGCAGCATGGGTTAAGAGCAGGTCGCTCTGCCTCTCGCAATTACTGGACCACTATGGCATTGTCCTCCAGTGATTCAAGACTAACAGAATGCAAATGCAGAATAAACAGACTCCCTTTGAAAGATTTATAAGGATAAACATTTGCAGAGTAAATTGACATCTCGATGACACGAAACCCAACTTATCATAAAAGAAATCTCGCAAGCTCCGCTATAAACCAGTGATATACCTCTGAAGGTTTTCGAGACTTTTCCTACTCTGGCAGCCCGGCCCTGGGCCAGGCTTGTCTGGTGCTTGCTTAATCAACCAGGCTGTTACTGCCGGCAGTCTGCTGGCTGACATAGCCATCACAGGGAACATGTCCAATTTACTCTTGAAAACTGCACCTGTTCCGGCAATGTTCTGATATCTTGTGGAAGAGTGCTGAACAGTCTAGGTCCACGGATGTTGATTTAATAATCTCTTATTGTGACCACGGTGTCCCTCTCGTTCACCGGGTTTAGTTACACTTTCTCCCATATCTCTCTCTTTGGTTGTTGCTATAGCAGTGTGCAGATTTGAGACCAGACACTCAAACACCTTCTACCTACTTTCCATGGATCTCTCCTTCACTACAATGACTACATATTTAGAACTCTGAGGCGTTCCCAGTAATTTTAAATGCGTTATTGGTACTATGCCGGCCGTAAATGATCTCTGTATCAGTTTCAGCTCTTATAATATCACTCTTGCCTTGAATGAATACTGAACAATACTCAGAATGAGAGAGCACAAGTGATTTCAAGTGTTACCATTAGTACTATTTTCCTTGTTTTGTAAGTTCTCATTATCCACCCCATCATTTTCCTGTTGCCTTATTTCAGTCTTTGAAAGGAAGATCAGCTGAAATAATTACTATTTAACGCATTCCTTTCCTTCTATTTAATGATCCTCTTGGATCACTTGGAGTGTGTGTGTATATATATATATATATATATATATATATATATATATATATATATATATATCAGAAAGTTCAATATCCATTTTCCTATTTTCCCCGTTATACCTATTACCCTTATTTTGTGTGTAATCACCCATGATTACATTTGTCAAATGCCTTTGCAAACACCGTCGACACCATGACTGCATTTTGGTTTCCTTCCAATGCCTTCGAAATTCTGTCACAGTGGTTTTAGCAGTTTTGACAAGCGTGATCTTTCTGCTCTAAATTCATGCTGCTTGGGTTGTGCTGTTCCATGAAACTAAGTCTGGCGTCTGATCACCAAGTCTCATGTTACAGCTACTGGTCTGTAATTTTTTGCTAGTATTTCTTCTGCCCTTTTTTTATGCAAAGGAGCTATGTCTGCACTCTTTAAGATCTCTGGTATTTCACTTAGATCTAAGTTCTTTAACCAAAGGATACTGAGTAAGGATGTGAAGCTATCAGCAGCGGTGAAAAAATGACGACAGCAGCCGATTCTTATAAAATATTAATACTACAAGTGTGATCAAAATTAACACTATTTCACGAATGTGTGATTCTATTCACACACACACACACATCCTCTCACTCTCCACTCTCTCACTCTCTCACTCCACTCTCACTCTCTCACTCTCTCACTCCTCTCACTCTCTCACTCTCTCACTCCTCACTCTCTCACTCTACTCTCTCACTCTCTCACTCTCACTCCACTCTCTCACTCTCTCACTCCTCACTCTCTCACCTCTCACTCCTCACTCCTCACTCACTCACTCCCCCACTCCTCGTCTCTCTCTCCTGCACAGTTCTGGTCACCGTATTACAGACTGGATATAAATGCTCTGGAAAACGTACAAGGAGGATGACAAAGTTGACCCCATGTATCAGAAATCTTCCTTATGAGGATAGACTGAAGGTCCTGAATCTGCACTCTCTAGAAAGGCGTAGAATTAGGGATATGATTGAGGTGTATAAATGGAAGACATAAATAAATAAAGGGGATGTAAATAGTGTGATGAAAATATCTAGCCAAGACAGGACTCGCAACAATGGTTTCTAGTTGGAAAAGTTGAGATTCAGGAAGGATATAGGAAAGCACTGGTTTGGTAATAGAGTTGTAGATGAGTGGAACAAACTCCTGAGTACCGTCATAGAAGCTAAGACGTGTAGTTTTAAAAATAGGTTAGATAAATACATGAGTGGGTGTGAGTTGGACCTGACTAGCTTGTGCTTCTAGGTCTTATGCCTTGCTCCTTCCTTAAGTGGAAGTGACATGACTACCTGAAGTTTACCTGGACAGGGTTAACTCCAGGTAGTCAAGTCAAAGCCGGAGTGATGGACCTGCCTCGTATGGGTCAGTAGGTCTGCTGCAGTGTTCCTTCTTTCTTATGTTCACCCCCCCCCCCACACACACACACACGGGAAATCCTGCGTCCAAACCTACTTGAGTTCTATGACAAGTTGACAGCAGTAAGACAAGAGAAAGAGGGGGATAGGAAGATTGAGTTTTCTTGGACAGTAAGAAGGCTTCTGACAGTTCCACACGAGATTAGTGCAAAAGCTGGAGAGCCAGGCAGGGAAGGCACTGCAATGGATCAGAGAATACCTGACGGGAAGGTGCGTGAAGAGGTGTTAGAGTGGGCGCTGTGCGAGCGGGGTTTCATAGGGGTCAGTCATAGGACTGGTGCTGTTTCTGGTATATGTGAATGACATGACGGAAGGAATAGGCTCAGAAGTGTCCCTGTTTCCAGACGATGTGAAGTTAATGGGGAGAATTCAATCGGAAGGGGATCAGGCAGGACTATAGAGGGATCTGGACAGGCTGCAGGCCTGGTCCAGCAACTGGCTCCTGGAGTTCAACCCCACCAAGTGCAAAGTCATGAAGATTGGGGAAGGGCAGAGAAGACTGCAGACAGAGTGCAATCTAGGGGGGCCAAAGACTACAAACCTCACTCAAGGAAAAGGATCTTGGGGTGAGTATAATACCGAGCACATCTCCTGAGGCGAACAACAACCAAATAACTGCTGCAGCATACGGGCGCCTAGCAAACCTAAGAACAGCATTCCGATATCTCAGTAAGGAATCGTTCAGAATTTTGTACACCGTGTACGTCAGGCCCATATTGGAGTATGCAGCACCAGTTTGAAACCCACACCTGACCAAACACGTCAGGAAATTAAAGGTGCAAAGGTTTGCAAAGAGACTAGTCCCCGAGCTAAGGGGCATGTCCTACGAGGAGAGGTTAAGGGCAATCGACCTGACGACACTAGAGAACAGGAGGGATGGGGAACACATGATAACGACATATAAAATACTGAGTCCTAAGAATCGACAAGGTGGACAGAGACAGGATGTTCCAGAGATGGGACACAGCAACAAGGAGTCATAATTGGAAGCTGAAGACTGAGATGAGTCACAGGGATGTTAGGAAGTATTTCTTCAGTCATAGAGTTGTCAGGAGGTGGAATAGTTTGGAAAGTGATATAATGGAGGCAGGATCTATACACAGCTTTAAGAAGAGGCATGATAAAGCTCACAAAGCAGGGAGTGTGACCTAGTAATGACCAGTGAAGAGGCGGGGCCAGGAGCTATGAATCGATCCCTGCAACCGCAATCAGGTGAGCGCACACAAACACTATAGGCAAGTACCTTTGACAACTAGTAACTAACACAACAGGTCAAGTAATAACTTTGTCATTTCAGATAAAACAAGTTATTTAATATTTAACCTTCCTGTCTTATTTAATACTCATTGAGCAATAAGCATTCCCTTATATATTGAATATAGTCATAATTTTAAGAATTAAAAAATATAGGAAAAGTATCGATAAGTGTCAAAAACTGGGTATCTGTATGGGCAAAAAAATTGGTATCGTCCCATCACTTAGACTGAGTGCTTGTGCAAGTGGTGATTTACATTTTTCCCATCACTTAGACTGAGTGCTTGTGCAAGTGGTGATTTACACTTTTCCCATCATGTAGACAGCCTGACTGTCTGCATAGACAGCCCATGCTGTCTGCCAGCTGAGTTCATATTTCGTGCTATGCTAGTTTCCATAGTTTCCGCCAGAGGGCAAGCCTGGTAGGCGTACCCACGTCTACCAGACCCGCCCTGGCCCACTCTCACTTGGCGCCCAGACACTCAGACAACAGGCCTACTCCTTTTCCTCTCGCAAGGCCCATGGCCCTTGGCCATGGCCACAGACACGCAGCCTGTTACTCGCACCTTTATTACAAATAAAGTAAGAAGCCTCCGAAGCCTTATCATTTCAACCACGCCTCCAAGAACCGCCCAAAGAACACATCGTTATAATCACTTAGACTGAGTGCTTGTGCAAGTGGTGATTTACACTTTTCCCATCACTTAGACTGAGTGCTTGTGCAAGTGGTGATTTACACTTTTTATAAATAAGATATTGTGCGAGTGTGGTGCAGATGTTGGGCAAGTTGTCTGTTACAACTCTCTCAGACTATTTATCCCTATCCACAGCGCTCTGTGACCCTTACGGATCCCACAGGACTAACGTGCAGTTAGCCAGACTTGAGTCTTGAAGTGCCAACTACAGTGTCTGGTCTTTGAAGGAGGGGAAGGGGGTGTTGCAGTTCCCAGGAATTTGAACTGTGATGTCGGCGTGCTTCTGGCAAGACAGTAAAGGAGTGATGGTGTAAGTGTTTCTTCCTTTTATGTCATCCTACTTTGGTGGGAGATTGCCAGTGTTATATAATAATAATAATAATAATAATAATAATAATAATAATAATAATAATACGAATAATAATAATAATAATAATAATAATTATAATAATAATAATAATAATAATAATACGAAGAAGAGACTAGTGCTTATGTCATTTTTATGAATTGTGTGGCTTTCAGATGAAATGGAAAAAATCATCATTCTCCACATTGCTTTTTAGTGGGTTGCTGAACGTTGATTCGTAAGGTTGTTTTAGAAGTTCACTCTTCACTTTCATCGTCAGTGTATGACCATGAAAATATTTATAAATATTCTGGTTTCTTGCAATATTTTTGGATGAGATTTTGTTCCCTTTGAGCATCGTCTATCTAGTTCGTTTTAGATACCACTTTTCTCGGTATTGGTATTGGTAATGGTATTGACTGAGCTGCATTGACATGCTAAACATTTCTTGGAGGAAGTACCTGCATTCATTTTTAAAGCGACACTTCCCCTTCCTTAACACATCTGAAAATTTTCTGGCGTGTTGGTAGCAACATTCTCATGCACATGTGCACTACATGACAGCAGGATGGAGAATGCAGAAACCTGGTTCATCCCATCGGATGGCTACACACATCAACTAACTGGCATTACTACTAAGCCCTTGGAATTCGAAAAAGAAATTGAAAATATGCCTGCTCACTCAGCCCCTGAGTGAGAAAGAGCTTAGATCTTGGTGAAATACCAGAGACCTTAGAGAGTGCAGACAGCTTCTTTGCATAAGGGAGGTAGTAGAGCACTAGCTAAAAATTACAGACCAGTAGCCCTAACATTCCACATCATATTTTTTTTCGAAAGCGTGATAAGATATCAAATTGAAAACTTGATGGAACAGCACAACTTGCTTAACCTAAACGAGCATGGCTTTAGAGCGGGACAATCATGCCTGTCAGAGCTGCTAAACCACTATGACAGAATTACAGAGAAGTTGGAAGAAAAAACAAAACACAGATTTTGCAAATGTGTTTGACAAATGCGATCATGGGGAGACTGCATACAAAATGAGAGCCATAGGCATTACGAGTAAAGTAGGCAGATGGGTTTTCAGGTTTCTAACACAAATAGTAGAAGTAAACAGAGCAAAATCCAGCTTAGCGAGGTAAAAAAAGCTCAGTTCCCCAAGGCAATGTTCTGGCACCTGCTGTTTCTTATCCTCATAACAGACACATAAAAACACCCTTCACAGTTTTGTATCATTATTTGCAGATGACACTAAAATATGCATGAAAGTCACTTAGGTAGAAAACACTAAAAAAAAAAAATGTAAGATATTAGCAGGATTTTCCAGTGGGCAGTGGAGAACAACATGACGTTCAATGGTGATAAGTTCCAGCTGGTTAGGTATGGAAAGAATGAAGAACTCAAAAGGGACACTGCATACAAAACTCAAGAGGATTGTCAAATAGAACGAAAGGAACACGTGAAAGACTTGGGAATAATTATGTTAGCTGTCCTTTCTTTCAAAGAACACAATAAGACCAAGTTCACGAAAGCCAGGATGACGACGGGATGGATAATGAGAACTTTCAAAACAAGGGAAATAATGCCAGTGGTGACACTTTTCAAATTGCTTGTGTTCTCTCATTTAGAATATTGCTCAGTGTTGACGGCCCCGCTCAGGGTAGGATAAATATCAAGAGCTGGAACAAACAGAGATTGTTTACCTCCCGCACAGAGCCAATAAAGCATTTAAATTACTGGGAACGTCTTGAAGTCTTAAATATGTACTCACTGAAGCGGAGGAGGGAAATACATGATAATATATACCTGGAAAGTACTTGAGGGCCTTCTCTTAAATCTACACACTACCATAATAACATACTGGAGAGATATGGGAAGATGTGCAAAATATACCCAGTGAAAAACAGGAATGCATGTGGGCACAATAAGGGCACACTGTATCAACGGACGTGGCCCCAGACTATTCAGTATCTTAACATAAAACATCATAAACACTGCTGGGACAAGTGTACAAGTCTTCAAGAGGAAACTGGACAAATTTCTTCACAGTGTGCCATATCAACTAGGCTGTAATGGATATGTGGGTCAGAGGGCCACCAGCAACAACAGCCTGGCTGACCAGGCAAGCACCAAACAAGTCTGGCCTAAGGCTAGTCTGAGGCGATACCTCAATTCAGAGGTATCGCCTCAGCATCGTATTTAAAAGTCCGTCCTTCCTACATTTTCTGTGGTGGGCATTTTCATTTTCTGTGTTCTGGATTCTCTTGTCTACCTTTCCCTGAGCATATATCTTTAGCTTACTCTTGTTTCTTGTTTTCCCTCTTACTGTCGTCTCTTCCCCATTTGTATTTTGCTCACTACCTTGCATACTTAATTCCGTTTGTCCTTTCATATGCCCTGAGTATCTTTCTACCCCAACTTCACCTCCTTGATCTTATTTCTATATACTTTATGTGAAAAACCTTTAGGGTTTGACTTTTATTCCCTTGGACTTTTAATTTCATTATCTTTTCAGGTTTTCTTATTCCTATTTTATCTCTTTAATTGAATATATTGGTCCTCAAATGTCTCAAATAGACATTTTAGTCTATTGTTTATCTACTTGGGGTCTTTTTTGATTGATCAAATTTCTCCATTTGAAATATACGTATCCTGGGCAGCTTGTATAATGTTTTGAAAAATATATTATCAAGCATATTGGAGAACGTGGGCGGCAGTAACGTGTAGTCACGTTACCAGTCTAGTCTACCTAGATAATCTGTTAGCTTCGTAAAATCCTCTCCACAAACATCACGGACATTGACTTCGTTATAGACAGTGAAGTGATTCCATCGGATATTGAAACATGAGTCATTTGTCATTACTTTCTTACAGTTCTTCATTAACCTAAACATTATTATGAATACCTTGGTTGTCAGAACTAAGTCAAGGAGGCTATCTCCTCTAGTTTAGAAAACAATCCTGGACTGCTTCTAGAAAGTCATTAGACTCTAGCTTTCCTGTCAAAATATTCCAATCACTTTGCGTAAATTTAAAATCTCCCATTAAAGCAAAACTTTAGTATTTAGATACCTTCGTAAATTTCGTCCCATAGATTTTTAGTTTTCCTTATCTAGGATTCGGGCCTCTATAACACCCAAGGTTAATTTTTCGTGTCCAGAGAAATTGTTGCCAAAAAAATGAGTGCCCTGCCTTCCACTTTTATATCTTCTAAATACAGCACTTTAAATTTAACATACATCGCTTACTTCACCTCCTTTCGTGCTAACTACCAGTGTAGAATAATCTATACCCCTGTATGTATGTGGCATTCGGCAAGCACGCAGAAGTATTTTGGATTTCTTTTTTCAATTTCAATGATGGTTTTTTGCTTGCTTGTCCCTCCTGTTAGGAGGAAGCGCCTCCTTCTAACAAGCATCTTACTTTCCTTACTGGAATTTCTTGAGCCTGCTGCTAACTGCACAGAGGAAATTCTCACAAGATAGTGGTTGGAATCCATGCCACTCGTACTATCTTCCCAGCATATTTCATTAAGGTTATAATTTATTTGATCAGTTATTATTTTTATTGTTAAAACAGAATCTGTTGAAACCATCATGACCAAATATTTTGCTTTTCAGGATCGATGCTTATGCGGGTCTCAACTTCAGATAGGTTAGGGTGAGACTGGAAAAACAAGACGACAAATTGAAATAAAGATACTGGCTGCAGAGAACCCTTAAGTAACATTTCATTCAAGACTGGGATTTATCAGGATTCAGGAACAAGCAAGTGCATCGCCTTAAAACACAACTGAGCACCCTGAGGTCAGGTTCTGAGAAAGATCATATGTGGTCATGAAAATGAGTACAGGAGTGGTTAGGTACTGATAAGGGTAGAGGAGATTGACAGGAGGCCCTGAATTACAGACCAGTATATGAAACATGGATACTGGAAAAGTTCTGGAAAAAATTATTAAGGAAATGAATATTTGAGGCTTGAAAAGAGGATTTTTTTAGGAAAAATAAAACAGTATGAATTTGGGGATGAAAAACCTGCCTTATGAATTGACTGGAATTCTATGGCAGACACAATAATAAAACAAGACGATCATGGTAGAGTGGACTGCATTTTTTCGGTATAAAAGCACTCAATACAGTACCACATCTAAATGATAGAAGGCAGAGAATAACAGTAAGGGATGAGACATTGGAATGGGTGAGAGTAACGAGTAAGGTTTCACAAGGAGCAGTGTTAGGACCATTACTGTTTTTAATATATGTGCATGACCTACCAGAGGAGACTGAGTCTTGTGTGTCATTATTTGCTGACGATGTAAAACCAATGAGAAGACTAAGAATAAGAATAGACAGTGATAAACTCCAGAGACCTCAGCATACTGGAGAAGTTATTACACATGAGGCTTCTCAAGTTGAAGAATTAGACACATGTTCAACATCTGTGTATCTTTGTTTGTAGACGTTTCGCCAACCAGTAGCTTCATCAATACAAGGACATAATGTGAAGAATTATATACAAAAGATGAGGTAATCAGTTGAAGAGCACCGCAGTCTACGCTACAGTTGTCATAGATGTTGCACATGTCTAATTTTTCACCTGTCAGTATTGTATACCATTTATGAAAAACTTCTCAAGTTTAACCTAAGCAAATGCTTTTGAGACGAGGGCAGACCGGACACAGGAGGAGAGAAGGTGCATATCAGAGGGTGTAAAGGACCTGGGATGAATATTAACACCCACCATATCGCCAGTTGGGACCAGTCATAAGTAGCGTTCCACAAGGATCACCTTTAGGCCCACTGGTCATTATATACAGTAATGACTGACCTTGACGAGGGAATAACAAGTGAAATGAGAAAATTCGCTGACGATACAAACACAGGGAGGATAATTGATTCAGAGGAAGATGCCACCAAACTTCGGGAGAATTCAGACAAGCTCATGTCGTGGTTAGAAAAGTGGAAGGTGCAGTTCAATATAAATAAATCAGTCCTGAAGCTCAGGAATGTAAATAACCCTAGAACTTATAAACTAAATAATATAGAACTTGGTCATAAAGAATGCAAAAACAACTTGAGAGTTATGGTAGCAGCAACCTGAAGCCAAACAGCAATGCCTAAGCGTACGCAATAAGGCGAACAGATTACTGGGATTTATATCAAGAAGTATAAGCAACAGGAGTCCAGAGGTTATACTACAGCTCTACACATTAGTAAGGCCTCACTTAGACTGTGTAGCTCAGTTCTCGTCTCCATATTACAGAATGGATATAAATTCGTTAAAGAACATTAAAAGAATGACAAAATTAATCCATTGCATAAGAAATTTTCCATTAGAAGAAAAATTGAAATACATTAACTTAACTTACATTTTCTTGTGAGACGTAGAATGAGGGAAGACATGACTGAAGAGTTCAAGTGGAAGATGGCTATAAATAAAGGATATAAATAAAGTTCTGAGGATATCACTTCAAAAAAGAACTCAAAGACCTACTTACACTAGTGGATGGTTCCACTGAGACTCCGCCTCCTCCTGCTTTGACTGACCTGATTACAGTATATAAGCCACTTCTCAGAGCTATGAAACTTATGGGGGAGGTCCTAGTGATACCCCATCTCAACAGTGGTGCAGAGAAGCGACTCAGGGAGAAACCCCCCCCCCCATATAATAGAAGCTGGTCCAGATCGCAGAGCACCGCCACCCATCGGCTTCATTTGGGCTTTCTCACAGCCAAGATGATGGGCGACAAGGCAGAGGAGATATGCCAGCATGTTGCCCGGCGCCCCGATACACTGTCTCCTGGAGTGCCACATCACTGAGACACTCCGCAGGCAACTAGCATTGTCGTACCTCCCGAGGACTCAGAGAGAACTGCGGCTTCCCAAGTGTACCATGGAGTCAAGGCACTGGACAAGCAG